>CAIGRP010020130.1:0-10365 GCA_903798385.1 Fraxinus cuspidata
CTTCTTGGCACAGAAAGGGACACCACGCTAGACTACCTTCCGTCTTCTCTCTGTCGTTTCGAGACGAAAGAAAATTTGATTACAATTTGTAGAAAGCTTGCAACATAAAATTGAGATACATTGAAAATAAATTGATTGCTTGAAAAGTATAAATTACAATTGATGAAAATAGGAAATTACAATGGCTGGTGCAGGGGGCGAACACCAGAAAGTTTAAAAGATTTTTGAAAGACTAATATCTCCTATAATAGCTTGTGGAACAAAAACCTAAGTGATAGGAGTAGACGTTTAAGTGATGAGGAATCATACTAAACATTTACCAATATCAGAGCTTTTTTACAATTGAAATAAATTATTACAATGGAAAGGAAATTATTACTCAAATTTGAACTAATATCTACAATGTGCGGTCGAAGTTGGGCAAACTGCGGCTGTGATTGGGTCAATGAGCTTAAGTAAAGCTGCGGTCCGACACCCTGTCTCCTTGGCCTTTTTGGCCAAAGCTTGATGTAGAAGACGAGTTGAGAGAATGAAGTTTGGTTTCAACTAAGAAAGAAACAAAGAAGTTGGTTGATGAATCAGCTACATCAGAGAAGAAAGGAATATGGAAATGGAAGCCAATTGGAGCACTCTCCCATATTGGTATGCAGAAGCTTAGTTGTTTGTTCTCTGTAGAAGTTGTCACAGTTCACGATCTTCCAGCTTCGTTGAATGGCCTTCGCTTATCTGTTTGTGTTAGAAAGAAAGAAAGCAAGGACGTAGGGGTTCTGACAATGCCATCAAGGGTTTCTCAAGGAGCAGCTGATTTTGAAGAGACTCTATTCATAAGGAGCCATGTTTACTTCAACCCGGGAAGTGGAACGCACATGAAGTTCGAACCACACCCATTTCTGATATATGTGTCTGCAGTGAAGAACTTGATTTTGGAAGAAGTTCTGTAGATTTAAGTCACTTAATTCAGGAATCCATTGAGAAGAGCTTTGAAGGTGCAAGAATTCGGCAATGGGATACAGCCTTCAATCTCTCAGGTAAAGCTAAGGGGGGTGAACTTGTTGTCAAATTGAGGTTCCAGATTATGGAGAAAGATGGAGGAATAGGAATATATAGTCAGTCTGACGGCCAGAAGTCGGGAAAAAAATGGGAATAGCTCACCTTCCATTGCTCGAAGACACTCAAAATCATCCTTCAGTGTTCCGAGTCCAAGACTGACTAGCCGAGCCGAAGCTTGGACTCCTTCACAGAAAGGAGTCACATCAGATCTTCAAGGAATTGATGATCTGAATCTTGATGAATCGGCTCCAGCACCTTCAACTTCTCAGCCCCCGCAGAAGACTGAGGAAGAAAAACCAAAAATGGAGGACCTCGATCTCCCAGACTTTGAAGTGGTGGATAAAGGAGTTGAAATCCAAGATAAAGATGAAGATGGACAATCAGAAGAAAGCTCCGTTAAAAGATCAGTCTCAAGCACCTTGTCAAGGAAATTGTGCACGATCAATTCCACTTGAGAAGATTGTCAGAGCTTGATTCAATTGCTCAGCAGATAAAAGCTCTTGAATCCATGATGGGGGAGGAAAAAGCAGACAAAGCAGATGAAGAAACGGCATCCCAAATATTAGATGAAGACAAAGAAACCGTAACTAGAGAATTTCTACAAATGCTCGAGGGTGTTGAAGCTGATAACTTTAAGATTGATCCTGAAATCCTTTTTCCGAAGGTGGAAAGCAATGAAAATACAGAAGAGACCGAGTCCTAAGTTTTCCTACCAGATCTAGGGAAGGAACCTTGGGCTGCGTGGTCTAATCACGCAATGGAGGCTACATGGAAGCTATGAATCCTCTGGATACTGCAATTGCCCGGAAAGACACACCAAAACTCGCAATGCAGATGTCCAAGTCATTCATTCTCCTATCATATAAGAACGGATTTGAGTTATTCCAGAAGATGGCAGCTATTGGTCTCGGAGAACTTAGTTCTGAGATCTTATCATTGATGACATTGGATGAACTCATAGGTAAAACAGCAGAGCTGATAGCTTTTGAAGGCACTGCTTCAGCAATTATCCAGGGAAGGAACAAAGAAGGGGCTAGCTCAAGTGCTGCTCGCACCGTTACTGCTGTAAAATCCATGGTAACTGCAATGAACAGCGGTAGAAAGGAAAGAATATCAACCGGAATATGGAATGTGAGTGAAGCCCCTCTGACGATGACATTCTCAATACAGAAGATTGAAGTTATGGCAATAGACGCTCTAAAAATTCAGGCTGACATGGCTGAAGAAGATGCCCCATTTGATGTATCTCCAGTTGATGCGAAAACCATTGGAGCTAATGGAAAAGTATATAATCACCCACTGGCTTCTGCAGTTCCTATTGAGGACTGGATAAAGGTTACCAACACAGAATGTTCTGATGATGCTTCAGACCCACCAGCCGTAACATTGTCCGTGGTTGTCTAACTACACGATCCAATGAGGCAGTACGAGGCTGTTGGTGGCCCTATTATAGCATCGATTCATGCAACTCAGTTTTACAATAAGACTGATAGATACAACGAGGAGACAAGATACAAAGTATCGAGTTTAGGAGTTGGGGGCTTAAAAGTGAGAACTCCAGGATGAAAAAATGTATGGGACACTGAAAAGCAAAGACCAACTGCATTACAGTGGCTGGTAGCATATGGAATGGGGAAGGCAGGTAAAAATGGTAAGCGCCTTGAGTTGAAGGGACCAGATCTCCCGTAGAGCATTTCCTCACGTGTATTGGCAGACATGTGGCTCAAACCAATAAGGAATCCAGATGTCAAATTCAGCAAGTGAAGTGAATATCAATTTTTATTTTATTTTACCAGAAAAAACCCAAGTAATTCCATTCTTGCATGTAATTAGGCAGAGGAAAAAGGAAAAGATATATCCTTCTCAGCATTCTGTCATTACCAACAACACCAATTATCAGAAACAATAAATGCGTTCGTATATATGATTAGATGGGGTTTTCATAGCATTGTTTAATTTTTTTTGTGAATATAAAAAATAGTTTATTTTACAACATATGAATTAAGTCTTAACTTCAAAGAATGCTTATAAAATTTAAGTAAACTCGAAGAAGAGAACTTCGTACGCTGGACTACCAGTAATCCCCACAAGAACAAGAACCATCCTTGAAGTGATGGAACCTATTTGCATCCCTCATGATAAGTTCCCTTGAAGTAACAAAGGATATCAACTTCATCACCAAATGACAATCCTGGCATATTCGTAGGTTCTTCATTATATAAATAGGCATCCAAGACGGCAAAATCATCAACCCAAAAGCCACTGCAAGCTTCTCGCTGTGGCAGCTCCTTGGCCTAGCAGAATCCTTTTCATAGATGTACTTTCCTGTATTCTCTACCATTTCCATAATCTTCTCCAACATTCTGTAGACATCCTTGATTTGAGGGTGACCAGTGTCATCTACTGTGAACACATGCACCCTGTTGTCAACCTCAATCCAGCTGCAGCCTGGATTTTTCTTTATTCCTTTATCTCTCATTAATTTTCTCACATCCAAAACACCTTCTAACTTTCCAGAGTCAGAATAAAGGTTGGATAGAAGGACATAGCTTCCAGAATCGGCAACATCTATATTTATTAAATTTGACACTGCAACTTCTGCCAATTCAGTGTTTCCGTGGATACGACATCCACCAAGCAGAGCTCCCCAAACAGCAGCATTTGGTTCCAGCTGCATTTCATTGATCAAATTTATGGCCTGTTCTAGCAAACCTGCTCTTCCAAGAAGATCTACCATACAGACATAGTGTTCACATGTTGGAGAGATACCATGACCCTTGGTCATCAAATTAAAATAATTTTGACCTTCACGTACGAGTCCAGAATAGCTGCAACCTGATAGAATGGAAACGTAGCTTATATGATCAGGCGTGAATCCCAATTTTAACATCTCTTCAAAAATCTCAATCACTTTCCTACCTTGACCACTCTGAGCATAACCAGACATCATAGCATTCCAAGTAACGATATCCTTTGTAATTATAGAATCGAAAACCTTTTGTGCATCTCCAATTCGTCCGCACCTTGAATACATAGTAACAACACTATTGAGAACTGTCACATCCGAACTAAAACCATCTTTTTGAGCTTGAGCTATGATTTGGTTCCCAAGTTTCATCACTGCCAAATAAGCACAGCTGCTGAGTGAAGTTGCATAAGTAACCCAATCTGGTTTAACACGTCTTCTAAGCATGAGAATATAAAGTTTGAGACCCTCTTCCCAGAAACCATTCTGTACATATGTGCCCAACATTGAATTCCAAGTTATAACATTACGTTCTGGCATATTATCAAAATGTTCTCTTGCTTTTTTGACATTTCCATCCTGAGAATATGCAGTAATTATAGCTGTCCAAGATATAATATCCTTGACAAGCATAAACTCAAAAGCACGGTTTGCATTTTGAACATTTCCACACTTTGCATACATTGTGACAATAGCATTCCCCACAGGCACAGAGGAATGCACTCCTATCTTCATTACATATGCATGGATCTGTTCCCCAAGAGATTTATCCTTTAAACTTGAACAAACTCCAATAACAGTAGCAACAGTAAATTCATCTGGTGCCATCGGAACCTCCCTCATCTTTTTGAATATCTCCAGAGCTTCCTCTCCACAACCAAATTGAGCAACTCCCCCGATTAAAGAAGTCCATGAGACCTCATTCTGCTCTTTTAAGTTACTAAAAACCCGTTTTGCATATTCCAGCCATCCACATTTTGCATACATATCAATCAAACCGCTGCCAATATAGACATCAAGATTTGGCACCATCCGAAGAACTCGAGCATGTAAGTGAGTACCCCATGACAAATCACTGATGCTCGTGCATGCACTAAGAACTGAAGCATAGGTCATCGAGTTTGGTACAAAACCTTGATTGCACATTTGAACAAACATACTTAGTGTCTGCTTTCCATTCCCATATTGAGATAGGATAGAAATCATGGTATTCCACGAAACAACATCGCGCTCAGGCATTTGATTAAACAAATCAAGAGCCATTTGGATACCATGAAATTTGGAATACCCATGAATCATACTATTCCAGCAAAATAAATTAGGACCAGATATCCTTGAAAACAATCTCTCGGCATAGTCCAATTCACCTGATTTTATATACATATCAATTATCGATGAACTGATGGATTTACCTTCCCAAAATTCAAACTTCGCAGCTAAACCATGAAGCTGAAAAGCAAGCTTCACATACCCGAGACTTGCACAAGCCTTCATCGCACAAGAAAAAGAAAACAAATCTGGAACACAACGGCAATCCTTAATCATCAAAACAAACACTTTTATCGTATCCCTGACCTTCCCATTATTAAAGTAACCTGACATCATCGAGTTCCACGAAATAGAGTCTTTCTCAGGCATTTCATCGAACAGCTTTTCTGCTTCTTTCATCAAACCAGAATCCGCCAGCCCATTAATCATTGTATTCCAACTAAATACATTCCGAAACTCAGTTTCTGAAAAAACCTTCACAGAATCACTGACTAATCCAATCCTTGAGTACGAGTTGATCAGATGGTTTTGAAGAAATGTCGAAGAGTAAAGACCAGAGACAGTGATCTGAGCATGGGTTTTTTGAGTAACAAATATTGATTTTTGAGAAGCAGAAGTTTTGAGGGCCTCGTAGTACCTCTGGGACAAATCCACATAGGAACTTTGTGAAAGGGGATTGCTTTGAGATATGAAGTTTTGCTGGGTCGATAAAAAGCGAATGATGGGGCATCGGATTGACATAGGACATGATGGGAAACGAATGGACATCAGTGTGCATAAGAACTGGATTAAAATGTAGGCATGACATAATATGAAAGCAACAATTTTCTTTAAGAAATATGGGAACTCAAAATCCTGATTGCTTACAACAGGTACACAGCAACAAAGCAGCAACAATTATTACATACCATATTCATCCAACATATCACAGGGAAATGAAAAGATGCACGTTTAATCAGCCAAAAGCCCTGAATCAAGAATGAAGCCATGTGTTAGTTTGCTAGTATGGATCCCGTCCTAAGCTTCATTCATACGAACATGTTTTGTTTCTCAAATACAACAAATGTAGAATTTATGGTCATACAGCATGCTAATCAGTTAGTTACTTGGTCACCTCTAAATTGAGCTTCATAAAACAATAGTTGAGGCATTTAATAAGACCAAGAACAACAATACAGAGAAAGGAATAAAACTAATATAGCTGGTCACTTCAAACCTTCATTTCCCCTTTGAATACTAAAGTTTTAAAGGGTGGTAAAGAATGTGAAAATGCTAACACAATCAACATAAGAAAAGCTACTGAATGTACCAAAAGAACAAACACAAGAATTCACCTTATGGATTTTCTTTTCGTCCAACTATTCATTTCCAACGCATTATTCTTTCTTTCATTGTCAATATCTTTTCACGTTCACATTGCACCCATAATCTCACACAACCCACAGCTATTCTAATTTGAAATGAAAAGGATCATCTAAAAACTTTCCATTTCTTAAATTCATCTCTCCCTGCAAATATCTCTACCCTCTGTTACCGCCACTTAAATATTTTTCACCCATTTGTCAATATCAATGAAGAACATAAGGTTCATACAGCACCTCCTCTGAATAAAAGATGCAACAGACTTATAACTCAATTTTTTTTATTAGAATAGCAGTTAGATTAACAAATATGTTTGTTAAATAAATCGGAAGTCATTTTCCATATGAGTCTCTCTTATCCTCTATTTTGCCTTTTCTCTCCTTTAAATTACCAAAGAGAAATTAAACAAACAGACAGTCATAAGGATTACACCAAACATGGCCCATATATTGTCATGTCTGATAAGACGGATGGGAGTCTAGTATTTCCCACCAAACATGCCCCATATATTTACAAGGATTACACATAGTAATTTAAAAGTTAAACAAGAAAATGCCTTTTCTCTACATCCAGGCAAAGGGGGTAATCCCTTCCCATAGCTTCACAGTATGCATAAGAGCTGGATTAAAATGTTTTGCATCTATCGAAATCTCTCGAAATTTTGGCATAATATATTAGGAAAGCAACAATGCAACATGTCAATCAGTTAATTACTTCGTCTTCTCATAAAACAATATTTGAGGCTTTTAATAAGAACTAGAACAACAGAGAGACAGCTAATAGACTAATATAGTTGGTCACTTCACAAACCGTCCTTTTCCCCTTGAATGCACAATGAATGTGAAACTGATGGATGAGGGAGTTAGATTCTTTAATAGCCGATTCTCAAGCACACATTATAGGACACCATAATCCACATTAAAAATGTTACTGAATCTGAATGTTCCCAAAGAACAAAACAAGAATTTACCATATGGATTTTCTTTCTGCCCAACCTATTCATTTCCAAAACAAGTTTCTTTACATTCATATCCTTTGTTGTTATCTTTTCACCTTCGAATTGCACTCATAATCTCACACATTCTAACTCAGCTATTATCATTTCAATTCAACTGAAACATTTGTCAAATTTTCCATATCTTACATTTGTCTCTTTTTATAAATATCTCATCCTCTCTTAACTCTTCCATCTCAACATGACTGTTTTTCAGACATAATTCAACATCCATGTAATGAAGCATGCAAAACTTCCAATATACCAATAAACAATTTTGCATGCAAAAGACTTAAAAGCTCTTTTTTTCTTTTTTTTTGCTTGAATAGCAGTTAAATTAACAACCCAAAATTATACATTTGTTCAATAAATCAACAGTCATTTCTCTATTATCTGCTATTTCCCTCTTTCATTCCTTTAATAACAAAGAGAAATTAAACAAACAGGCAGTGATGCACAACGGTTCCAGCAATATAAATATCAATAACAATAAACCCCAAAGCATAATTCCAACCCTAACTTAAAGCAAAGTGAAATCAATGATACTGATTAATGCCAAAAGATTAAAAAGAAAAGAAATGCACCTTGAATCTACCGGGAAGAACTGGACGGTTTAGAATCAGACGATTTCTTGGGTGAAATGTAATCGGGAGGAGAGCAACCGAAAGCAGCGGTCGTGGCTCCAGGAAGCACACCGTATTTCGCCAGGTTCATAACCAGAGGCTCTCTCTTTAGGACCCAAGCACTTCCATTTCCCAAATTCTTACCTTCTTCCGGTCAGCTCTGAGAAATATTGCAAAAATTCCCCTATGCCGAAATCGCTGAACTGCTCTGGAAGCCTCCTGTAATCGGATTACGAATTCTGAATTTTCTCAGAGTCAAGTTTTTTAAGATTGAAAATTTCAGCTTTGGAAGCTTAAACCTCGCCGAAAACGTTTTTGAGAACGATGGCGGTTGCTCTTGAATTTCCAGAGTTAGCCGTTGAAGGGAAATGGTCGTGAGGGTTTTAGCGTCTGGGTCACTGGGTGGGTTTTGAGAGGGCGAGGTCACTTTAGGAAATTTGAAATATATTTTAAGTCAAATGATTTTAAAAAAACCCGGTTTGAACATTCCAAATTGACCCGCTTTCTACCTTTAGGCTTGATTATGGGATCTAGTGCCTTGAAGGAGGCCCAACAATGAATCAACATGAGGAAATTATACCCACACATGAATTTTAACTTTCAAATTCAAAAATCAGGTTTAAAATTTATTTACTTAAAAATCTGATCATAATTCAAATTTCTAATTTTAATAATAGTATTATTAAATTAATCTACTTTTTAATTTTGTTAATCTCTTTCTACAACCCACCCACCCACGCTAACCCAATTTCACTTTCTACCAAAGTCATAAAAATAGCCACTTCTCTTTGGCGGCAACAGTCACCCCGGCAAAAATAGGTGGGAGGCGGCAACAATCACGCTGACACTACAGTGCATTGGCAACACCCACGTCCAAAATCTTCTACGGTTTATCAACAACCACACATACACATAGAATCGACAAGGGACATCCGTATGGAGCATAGCGCTGGATCTCTAAACGATAATGCTTATGGAGCTTCTCCATTTTTGTGACGACATTGGACAACAATCTTTGGGGGTGCTAGAGTTGTTGGAATGCCGAAGCAGAATTACCAAGAAATTAAAAAAATTTCTTTAATTCTATAAACAAGATCGTCTAAATGTTCACTTGTATGTTATATCAAGAATAAAATATTTAAATTTTTACCTAAATTCGATAATTAATTCTTAAATTAATTCTAAATCACGAAAATCCAACTTTTTAGATCACGAGCTTTCAACTTTTTATTTCCAAGAACTTGATATTCCAAACCTTCAAATCTTCTATGGCATTCTTCAAATTCAAGACTATAACAGTGGGGGACACCTTCTATTAATTAAATCAAGAAACTAATTTCAATTAGAAAATATAATTTTTGGATTGAACAATTAGAAAATATAATTTTTCTCTTTTTTTTTATTTCCCCAAATTTGAACACTATGAAATTATTTATTATGATTGTTTTAAAAATTTTATGTCCATCTAGTCTCTATTTATAGAGATGAAGATATTTCAATCCATGTATAATAATAATTTCAATTTCAAATGGGAGTCTTAGTTAAAATTCAAATATGAGTTTTAATTAAAGTCCACATTCAATTAGTTTACATTCAATTAATAAATCGATCAACACTACAACCTTCCAGTCTAAGATGATAACCCTTATACATTGGTTGTGAACAAATTATTTATAATCAAAATATAAGTTGTGTCACACTGTACTTCTCAACGCAAATGTCCACTTATATTATCAAAAGTTATCTTAAGATACTTTAATTCACATGCTCAATAATAAATAAATGCAATAAATAAAACCACAGTTTATTTATTATAAATTATTATTTCATCACAACAAAATATATTATATGGGCACACGACCTTACAAGAAAAGCATCAATAAATGATTTCGTCAACAACCTTATGCCAGTAGGAGATACGAGGGTTTCCACGGTAAAGAGAATACCATTTGTCGTGATAAGCATCAATTAGAGCCTCTCGTCATGGGACCAACACGTGAGAGGCAGGTAGCGGGAGGCAAAATTAGAGACGATGGATAACACCGATATGGTGGCGATTGAGATATGGTCATCTTATGGAGATGAGGATAGTGGTGGCAATGGGCCGAGCCGGTAGATTGAGATATGGTCATCTTATGGAGATGAGGATAGTGGTGGCAATGGGCCGAGTTACCCACACGAGCACGAGCCGAGCTTGTGGCTCGTCAAGTTACCTCGGCTTGTGCCCAAGCTCGCCCAAAGTGGGCCGCTCGGCGAAGCTCGGCTCGGCTCGGCTCGTTTCTTTTATTTATTATTATTTTTTTAAAACACTATAAGTCTAC
>CAIGRP010020131.1:0-28705 GCA_903798385.1 Fraxinus cuspidata
TTAACAGCATATGGTGGAAACTGAAAATTTAAAGGGAAGGAGTCTCATATGGAGGAGAGTTTTAAATTTTAATCCTGTATGGGTTATGTTTTACACGCATGTACTGTTTCTATATCATTTCATAAACCTTAATTTGTCATTAGAATGTTTACTGCTCTTTATTGTTTCATTTTCAATACTGGTAAGGCATAGTTGTACTATGAGATTGTCTTACAATATCCCGTCAATAAGCTTTGTAACACATTATCATTGACTGTTTTACCAGGAGGACAAAATAGCAGTACTTGTTGGAACTGTTACTGATGACATTCGAGCGTATGAAGTCCCTGCGCTAAAGGTCACTGCTCTGAGGTTCACAGAGACAGCACGGGCTAGGATTGAGAAGGCAGGAGGAGAATGTTTGACTTTTGATCAGCTTGCTCTTAAAGCTCCTCTTGGCCAGAACACGGTATAGACTTTCATCGTCCATTCTCTTCTTGTTCTTATAGTGCTATTACTAGATGTTGAATTCTTAAGTGCATGGCTGCGATCCTTCACTTCACTAGCTAAAATCTTTGTTCGGATGAAAATATAATGGGATTCTTCCAATATTGAGATAGCAAACTTGTACACCGCCTTCTATTCTTTGCTGCACGTGATGTTGGATCTTCTTTTATGAAACCTCCCGAAAAGCGCGGATTGAAATTGTATGTTCGAGCATCAAAGCCAACATGAAGAATCCATTATTTAGCTTTACATGCTATTACGAAATAGTAGAGATTATTCTTTAAACTAATGGTGACAGATCACATGTTTGAACTAATTTACGTCTCATTTGGTTGCTAAATTTCAATCATAAAATATTAAAAGGCTGAGAAAGCTTTTTTATGTTGAATTCAAACTNGTTACAAATCCTTTTTTAATAGGTGGCATTGTATTCTTCCCAACACTAGAGTAGTTAAATTGCGAAAAAATAGGCATTTTCCCGTTATTAAAAGCGTATTTCGCAGAATATTTGCTGATTATTATATTCCATGATGATTTTGATTTTCTGGCATAATTAGTATTAATTTTGTGATATGATCCCACTAATAGTGCCCTAAACAGTTGAACCGTCTAGACAATGAATGGATGAATTTACTAAAACCAGTTGGTGAGCTGCAGGTACTCCTAAGAGGTCCAACAAAATCTCGTGAAGCTGTAAAGCACTTTGGTCCAGCTCCTGGTGTCCCACACAGTCACACCAAGCCTTACGTGCGTGCCAAGGGAAGAAAATTTGAGCGAGCTAGAGGAAGGAGAAACAGTCGAGGCTTCAAAGTTTGAGTGATTAATTATAATCGAGTGGGTTTTATCTTTTCATGATTCCAAGCGAAAGGCTTTGTCAATTTAGTTACTATCAATCCTTTTTGACAATTTGTTTTCTTGTTCCAACAGCTTCCTCTTGGATTCCATTGTTTGCACCTCCATTTGAGTGTACCTTTTAATATTTGGACAATATGAAGTTTTGACCTTAGAAAAACTTTCGATCTGTTTTGTTTAATAATTCGTGTAAAAATTGCTCGATTTTTATAGTAACCCCAGCTTTATTATGTGTATATCTTGATCCTGGCTACAAACCCCTCCAAGACCCCCCAACTGATGGAATATCATTTCTTTCGAAGTGTCGTTTCACTCTCGTGAGCAATTTAAGGCAACAGGAGCTGGATGCATGGATTCAATGGAATATTGTATTTATAACATAGAAACGCAATTCGTTTATTGGCGTGTTTTTAACATGCATTTAAACAAAATCAATTTTGAATACTCAGAAAATGCTTGCAATTAAGCCTTGATTTCATTTTGATTTTGAGATGAAAAAATTTCATCTGCGGTCCAAGCTGAAATTTACAAGAAGTGACCTCAAAGTATGATAGGTGTTAAACTTTGAAATTTCACTAGGCGCTGCCTCCTTGTAAACTTGATCTGCCGATGAAGTTAGGGTGGTTATTGATTTCTTTTTAACAACCAAGTGATAAAGTGTGACGGATAAAATGTAGCTTGAAATGAAAGATATGGGAACTATTCGATCCGTTGACAATTCGGTAAAACATAATTCTAGCAATTAGGAAAACAATATTGATTCTACTAAAAATACAAAAAATACATGCCTAAAGAAATAAAATTTATTATACAAGATCTTGAAACTGATTGAATGAATAAATGACAATAGAAAGGGACTGACTCTCCTCTTTTGGGAGACTTAAACCGACTTCAAATCGTCGATTTCTAGCTTCTTTAACTGTTGAATCTCTTTCCATTTTTTAGAATTATAGTCCGCTCACTACCTAGCTCAAAAAAAAAAAGGAAAATGAGGAAAGGGCATATACCCCTTTGCTGACTTAGTTTCTAAAATTGTCACAAACAAATTAATTCTCTTTGAAATTGTATTACTTGTCAAATATTAGTAGGGCTTCTCTCCGGACGGCCGAAGCAAATTATCTATTGGGCCTAGAACAACTTAAGGCCCAGCCCATTCTCTGCCGCCATTAAAAGCCGCCGGAGCAAACACTTTCTTCAATTCTTCTCAACCCTCCGTCATGGATTTTGAATCCTATTACGAAAATGCCCGCGTCGCTGAATTTATCCACCGCCATGGCTTCACTAGAGTTGCTCTACAGGTACGTCCCTTACTGTGACGTTGCTTCGGATCAAGGTTGCAAGGAAACTTCTAAAAATGGTATCATTTGGATTAATTTTCAAAACCTAGGGAACGTTTTCGAAACTCAAACAAAGTTTCTGAGCGATAGCCGCCGTCTCGTAGTCTGTGTCTAGAGATTGTTTGATTAGCTAAACAGATGAAACTTGAGCCTTGAGTTTGGAGCTCTTTGGATAGAAGAATTTTCCCTTGCTGGGGAATTACCGTGTTATTACTGATTGAAACTTTTATACAGCTTTTTTGCTGGAGGGGGAGACCCAATATTATACTAGCATCTCTTTGGGTTCTCCGTTCATCCAGAGGTGTATAGTCCCATTCTTTTTTATCTAAATATTCAAAAAAACATTGTCAATGAGTGAATATAATTTAAGAAATTGACTTAATTGCAGGTTTCAATTGAAATTTAACTTAATTGTAGGATTTTAATCCGTGATTATAGCTTTTCTAAAACTAAAATTGATTCTATGCAAAAAAATAAAAATCTTATTTTTTTATACTACCTCTTAATGGCATCTCGCCTCCCTCATTTTGATAAATAGCTTTTTTCATGCCTCTTATTGCATTTTCATTTCCATGCAATCTAGCTTCCAATAATTTCTGATTTCTTTCAAATTTTGTTGAGAAAAATGCTGTCTTTCTTTGTTTCATCAGTTTCCAGATGAGTTACTGAAGGATTCAACACGGGTGGTGAAATCTCTACGTGAGAAGCTTAATTTACTTTATGTTGAGAATGTGAAGTTTTACGTGATGGCTGACACAACATATGGAAGCTGCTGTGTGGATGAAGTGGGAGCATCTCATGTCAATGCTGACTGCGTCATTCACTATGGTCATACTTGTCTCAGCCAGTGAGTGTAAAATACATAAATTTAGGTCACAAACTGTTATAACTCACTCAACTCGTCTCAGTGTTGGCTCAATCCTTCTCAAAACACCTATTAGCTCGTGAATGGAATGCATCTATGTTTAGCCAGATATAGCAGAGATATTAGGAATGATCATATTAATTCGATGGAGGACAAGAATCAGAACTAGATATTTAATATATGATGCATGATGATTATCTAGTTTCTAGGATTTTCTATTAAGGTTAATACTGAAACCTAGGCTCATTTAGATGGTAAGTGAAATTTAAGTTATTTATGTAATATTTTATGCTCTATTAAGAGAAATACAACCATAAATATTGGGTTGAATGTTGAAATCCAAATAATAAAAGAAAAGTGAAAAGGCTCGCGGATGGTGAAATTTAAGGTTATTTATGGAATATTTTATGCTCTTTTTAAGAGAAATACTGCATTAAAAGAAGAGCTCTGTTTACACAAAAACAGGATTCCTGTTCTACCAATTTCTGTTTATATTGCTTTTGAATGTTAGCTACGTGTTTACTAATTGCAGTGGATACTACTTCCATAAAATCCATAAAAGGTTCTATATTATAAATATAAGTCAGTTCATTTTTTTTTTATATTCTTGGTTTCAGGACATCAACTCTTCCTGCATTATTCATTTTCGGGAAAGCTTCTATCAGTGTGTCAAATTGCGTGACTAACTTGCGCAATTGTGGTCAGAGAATTGGCAAGCCTCTTTTGGTATGATAAACACTCATATTTAACTACAAGTTAATTTTATTGGTTTAACTGTTAATGAAATATGATAATTTATGCTTCAAGTCTGCTTTCCAATAATCAAAAGTAGTATGACAAATTGATGTATGTTTTTTTCACCTTGTTTCGTAACGAACTTTGTTTGTTTTCTTGAATTTCTTTATGCTATATTTTTTGACAAATAACAACTTCTGTCCTTGTGCGATAACGGTCAGTTGTGGAAACTTGCATCTCCTCAAAAATAATTTTTTTCCTTCGATCTTGAATCTACCAAACAGGTGTTAGGATTAATTTATTTTAGATATTGAAATATTTGTTGCTTTTGCTGCATTTCATTTAAGCTCTTTTCAGCCTGTCAACTGCTGTTTCCCCACGAACTAAATTACTAAGGAATTAGTTGTGATGTTCCGTCTTATTTGAATAGCTAATTTGATATCAATCTGTGATTACCATTTTTGTGGAGAGACAGCAGATAATGTGGAAATTGGATTGAAGTATGTAATAGTTGTAAATCCTTGTGTCTGATGAAAATTCAATGAGCTTTCAAAGAATTGTTGGGTTATGTTCGATAATATTTCAATTCTATGTAATTATCAAGCTAGTTTTATGAAGTTTCATGTGTTCGTAGTGTTGAAGATTACAAAGAAAAACTGTGATGCTGCTACTATATTTCCAGCCCGTGAATCAAAAGGTTAATGAATTGAGAGAAGAGACCTCTTTACTTAAGTGCTCTTCTTGTTCATAAACAGTGTGAAGAGAGGGTTTAATATTTAAAGTTTAAAATTGCAGGGTCAGCACATCTTTGATGTTGTCCTTGTAGAAAAATACTTAGAATTCAGAGATGGAAATTGCGTTAGTTGACTCAGTTTTGTTATTAAGGGTTAAAATAATTACAGTTGTAGATATTTCCCACGCTTATCTGTTTTTACATGTAGCGCTGAAATATATACCATAAAAACATATTTGTACATGCGCATGGATGCATATGGAGTGTGATTGATTGAAAATAAATCATCATGGAGTTTTAATTTATTCAATCTTTCCTTAGTCCAGAATCCATCAGAGATTTTTACTGGTGGTACTTATCAATCAACGGTCACTAGTATCTTCTCTTTAAAAATTCAGGTTCTTTATGGATTGGAATATGCGCATGCAATACAAGAAATCAAAGAAGAACTAATCTCCGATGTGCCAAGCTTCTTTGGATCCACATCTGGATTAGAACCCCTTTATGCAGATGTTAGGTGTTCCATTGTATGCCCCCCAGAAACTTCGAAATCTGAAAATAAACTTAAATTAGTTGATAGCGAAGCTTCTAATGGTCTTGTCAAGGGAACCAGTATGGCTTATGGCATGGGAGGCTTGACTTGGAGTTTACCTGAAGGACACAAAATGGATGATTATTTGATTTTTTGGATCGGTCGGGACAATCCAGCTTTTTCAAATGTTGTACTACAATTCAATAGTTGTGAAATAGGTAAGAGCATAGATTTTCCGGGGGATTGTGCTGCAGAGTTTATCGTTAAAGAAGAAAATAATATAAACAGTTGTATTCCTCATTTTCTACCTTCCCAAAAAAATTTACAGTTTGGGCAATACCAGCCTGGGAATGGACAAGATGGTGAACAATCTCTTCTCGTGATGGCTTTACCTTAAGATTTATCTTCAGCGTCAATTTATTAGACTCTGCTTCTTTAATCTCTTTATCCCCTCATTTTGTCATGTTACATATCACTTTGTTGATGTCTTGACATTGATTTTAGTCAGGTATGATGCAACTGAAGATTGCTTGGTTACTGATGTATCTCAGCAGAAAAAAATTCTTAACCGCAGGTACCAGTTGTAAAGATGTGCAAATGAGTTATTTTATCTTTAGCTAAACAAGTTATGCATTTGCAGTTTATGTATAATATATTACTTCAATAAACTCCTGCAGATATTATATAGTTGAGAAAGCAAAGGATGCTAACATAATTGGAATCTTGGTGGGAACCCTTGGAGTTGGTATGCTTCAGTTTGAATTTTCTTCTTCTTCTTCTTCATAAAAGGCTGCTTTCTTTATCAGCTCACAAGTTGAAAAACTTTGCTTCAATTATGTGATGTCCGGCCCTGCCAAATGAGGAAAGAATTTAGCTTTTTGCCAATGTAATGCCAAAGTCATCCCATATTTCTTCCTCAATTCGATGCATACTATCTTCCTTTTGATGCCATGCCGAGTGCTATTATGGATCAGTTGCATTACTAGTCTACTGTGATGCATCGACATGAACACGTGTGTCTGGCAAGACACGTTTTCAAAAAAGTATTGATAGTACGCGAAGTCGACTCGTTAATTAAATTATTTAAAAAATTTCATTTATATAGTATACATTTAATTTTATACTAATTATTTTTCTTGATAAATTTTTTTAAATATGAGTACGATTTTTTTATAAATAATAACTTTGAGTTAACATATATAATATTTTTTATAAAGAAATAAAAATGACTACGATAGAGTGTTCGAAAAGTATCGATATCCGACATGAGTCCGACACTTGTCAAACACTGGCACACTACCATAGTTAAGGTGCCAGTTACAGAGCCGGTCTATAATCTTTAGAGTGAAAATTTTATTAACCATTTGTGAATTGCTCAGTTTGTCATACGATATGCTTTGCATCAGATTTGAACTATTTTTTAAGAATATGCCCAATAGGTTATGGCGAAGTACCCCATGTAGAAAATTGCATAAGTGAGACAGAGTGCCATTGTAAGAACTAAGAAATGATGTAGGATCCTTGATGTGATATTTCAGTTGGGTTCCCTGAATATTCTTAATTTCTAATGATCTTTTCCCAAGTACTTCGTCATTAGGTAGTTGAAGAAATATATGTTTTTGGTAGCGTGGATACAATTTATATAAGATGGGTGAATTTTAATTTCTAATATAAAAGATATGAAGTGTCCATATCTAGGGGATGAAAATATATGCAATGAAGATAGTAATCAAAGTGTCCGAATTTGGTCATGTAATTAGGTTACAATATATGGTTTCTACATCTGCCTTCAAATATAATCGACATTACAATGTAACTCTTGATAAAATTGATTGGTAAGAATAAAACATAAATAATCTGATAAAAGAGAGGAGCATTGTAAGGAACTTAGATTTATTGTTCCCTTCCCAAAGATTATATATGAGAATGTTCACTTCACATAAAATTTTGATTTGGAAATGTCACGCCTTTACAATATTCAAACGGCGGTACATTCTAGAAAATCAATATTTTCTTGTATGGAATTATGCGTTGTTTGTGAGAACTCGACAAGATTGAATTTAACCTTTGAGTTTCCATCATGTTTCACGACTCTTCTAGTGCATGCTTCTGCCAGAGGCTGAAGTCTTTTCTGTTGCGAACTGTTATTGCAGCCGGTTACCTTAATATGATTCATCGCATGAAGGAAATGATAACACAAGCTGGGAAAAAAGCTTATACTTTTGTTATGGGAAGACCAAACCCAGCTAAACTTGCTAATTTTCCCGAGGTAAACCTCATTAAATGCTTGCAGATTCCTTTTTTTCTTGCTTGTGGCTACAATACTGAACTCTTTTTATGTATAATGGCAGTGTGATGTGTTTGTTTTAGTCTCCTGTGCGCAAACAGCTCTATTGGATAGCAAGGAGTTCTTAGCTCCCGTTATTACTCCTTTTGAAGCTATGGTTGCCTTATGCAGGTAATTTTTTTTTACTGCACCTATTTGTTTTTCACACTATTTAGGTTGTTAACTTGATCCGTGTGGTTATTTGACAACCTATTTTGCGTATCAAATATTTCTATTAGTAACCTTCTTGTTCAGATTTACTTGTTCTTTGTAGTCCATCCCTTTTGTTATGTGTTATAACCAAGCTAGGTATGGAGCATTTTTTAGCTGCCAATGGGAAGGAAATTTGAAAGGTTATAGATGGTTGAGTATAACATCATATTGCTGGTATTGAGGGATCACTGAGGAGAAGTTGGAGAGATTTGAGGATCATTCGGGTTATTTAAGGAGTAAATGAGGAAGAAGCGGGGCATCATTGAGAAGCGGGGGATACAAGTGTTACAGAGAATGAAAACAGAAAAATAAGCCAGCTCTCCATGGAACTTAAGAGATAAAAACGTCAACATAATTTTTGAGGGACCTCATAAAAACCCATGAAATCATGAACAGAAAAGGGTATGGAATAGCTGGTTGATGAGTAATTATTCCATAAATTACAATTTTATAGAATTGTGCGAGTTGGTATTTATACAAACCCCTCTAACTTTACCAACTATTAAATTTATAAAATGAATATTTACTCTCTAATGTAAATTGAAAATTCTTACTTTGTGATTGAAAAATGAAGATTCTTCAGTTTTACCGTCTTTCTTTCTATTGAGTAAACAATATATAGTGGAGAGCTTATGAAGGATCGAACAAAGTTTTTAACACACCAAAAAACTAGGGTGATCTTCTCCTTTGATTAGCATAGTAATATTATGAATATTGATTCTCTCCTTTTACTTTTGTAATAGATATAGTTAAGCAAGTTAACATGAGCTTTGTGCGTGCTTGATTTTCTGTAGGCTTTTCCAATTGCATGCCTTGACTTTCAGATATTTGAACTCTAGTTATCCTCTCCCAAACTTCCAGTATGTAAGGAGTTGGAAATAGCATGCAATTGGAAAAGCGTACAGAACTCTCCCAAACTTCCAGTATGTAAGGAGTTGGAAATAGCATGCCAGTTTACTAAATTCTCATATTACCTTTTTCTATAAGAAACATTTAAATTTACTGAGATTTGGAAAATGATCTCTGACTCTGATTTAAAATATTGTTGCAGCAAAAGTAGTTTCTACTCATGCAAGATTGCTTTAGGAATTTACATGAAATCATTAAGGTCTTCAAAAATTAGAAAAACCTATCTTAAATCAGATAATTTTGTCCTAGACGCTGAACTAATCAAATAGAAAGGGTATGTGCTGAAATATTGATACAAAGTAAGGCCCTTTTTTTTTTTCCATCCAACGGAATCTGGTGCTTCCATGTTTGCATTTGAGACAACGATATCAGGTCCTCACAATTCTGGATTGTATTATCAGGGGCAGTCAATGGACGGGAGAATACGTGATGGATTTTTCAGATTTGATTGCTTCACGTTCATTCGAAGTAAGGAAACAGTCAGAAGAAGCACGTTTCTCTTTCCTCAAGGGTGGGTATGTGGAAAATCTAGACCCAGAAGGTACTTTATTTCGTTTTCTTTTGGCTTATGCAATTTCTTGTTTGCTTTCTTCAAGGGACTTAAGTGCGCGATTATTTTCAATTGGATTGTTAACTTTATATTTTTTCATTGCATCATGTTTAATGTCTAATGTTTTCCAACCAGATGATGACACCATAGAGAAGGATGAGATTCTTGCGTTAGTCGATGTTACAGAAAAGGCTCTACTAGTACGTGATAATGACTCCCTCTCTATCAAGAAGGCCGATGCAAAGTCTGGGGCTGAATATTTTGCTACCCGATCCTATCACGGTCTTGAAATTAATGGCGACAACAGCTTACCAGACACATTTTTGATTGGGAGAAGTGGAAGGGCGTCAGGTTACGAGGATGAGAAGACTAAGGAGCAAACTCTGTAACTTGATAGGTGAGGGCATTACCACAATCTTATCTCTCTCCTCTCGGTTTTACCTTGCTGTGATATAAAAACTGTTTGCTGTAATGTGAAATGTTGGAAATCACATTGAGAAATTATCAGAATATTGAATTAGATAAAAAAAAATAAAATGAAACGATATACTTTTTACACTATGAGGTAATATTTTATTTAATTGAACTTCTTGAATATCTGTATAAAAAACTGTTCTTCACTGTTTAATTTCCAACTAGGATCTGGAGTGTGACATCCAGAATATAATATATTTGACTCAGTAGAGAGTCAACTACGTCGAGCCTTCGCCGGGAAATATCTGCCGACCCTGGCGTGGCATAGGCCGGCCGGACAATGTTGACCTGGTACGCTGTATCCCTCTAGATGCTGTTGTGAGACGTGCTAGCCGTGATGTTTCTGCAGGCAGGTTCTGTCTAATTTCTAATACCACCATTATTCAAAATGTAATACACGAATTGTTCAAGTTTGCAGTGTACACAATTAGAGGTGCAAAAACCGGAATAATTTTGGTTTCATTTTCTTCTCCTAAATTTTATTTTTCAAAGATGAACATTGATTTTAATTATATATTTCGTGTGATTCCCGAGAACTACCTAATTATCTTTTGCTCATTTTTTGAAAAAGTAGAATTTTAGCAAAAACGAAATGAAAACCAGATGGAGGATAAATAGTTTAATTGACTCAATTTCTGTTGTGAAGTTCTGTTTTATGTCAATTTAAGTAATTGAATTATTTTTCCGGCAAGTCCCTAATTGGTAGGGATTAAAATTAAAATTTAAGTTAAAATCAATAATTAATTTTAACAACATATTTCATTAATTTTTGTTAAAATATACTAAAAATTTGATTTTAATCCCCCACAAACAAAGGCTAAAGCTTAAGATACATGAATTTTTTGAAGTTGAGAGATGAAAAGGTTGAACTCGCAATGTTAACTTACTTTGATATTATGTTGAGTTGAAAAGATTAACTAGTTAAATAATAAAATAATTTATTAGTTTATATTCAAGTTTAAATTGTAAAAAAGTAGAGTAATTTATTTTGTTTGGATTTTATTGTCAATCGTAAGCAATAGTGGTGGACAAAATTATCAAACTAAATTAGACCAAATCAGAATCGAACTAAATTGAGCGATTTGATTCGATTCTACAAAACAAGTTTAATGGTTTTGATTATTAAAATCAAGAACCCTTTGGTTTTAATTCTAGCTGTGATTCCAGTTTTAGAATCAAACTCAATTTTTTATTCATTCATATGAATAGAATTATAAATTCGTGATCACACCAAAAAAAAATCAATTTTAAACGGTGACTCATTTGTTTACATTGTGAAATATTGTTATTATACAATATTTTTAATGAGGATGGAAATTGATGCATGTGTATTTAAATTATGACTATGATTTGTTTGTTTGGATTTTTATGAATGAATTTTACTACATAATATTTCATTTGATGATTGATAATTTGAAGTTGAATTTGTTGAATGTTAGATATTTTTTTTGTTTTTTTAGGCACATATCACTAACTTATAGATATAGTGATATATATTAGTTTGCATTTATTATTTGAAAATTTAAGTAACAAAATCATAACCAAACCAAACAAAAAGCAAACGATTCTATTTCGGTTTGGTTCTATATCTTAAAAATATCTTTAGTTTGATTATCAAAAAAATCATTGGTTTATGGTTTGAATCGGCTTGATTCTTTTAGAACCAGAATCAATCGGAACAATGTTCACCCTTAATAAGCAACAATGAGATTTAATTTTTAAAAATGAAGAAAATAATTATAAATTTAAGTTGGGAAGACAAATTAAGCATAAAATTCTAAATAAAAATATCACTTATTAATTTGAACCCCTCGTCTACCAAGAAACGTATCAATTTCGTTCATTAATTATGAAAATTACATTTTTCTTTTCCAATATTAGTTGATATGAATTAATGATTTAAATGAAAAGTTGAAGGCACGTTTATAAAAGGAAAAAAAAATTGCACCTGATACATTGTAGAGGTGGATAGATGTAAATTGCCTTTAAACATCGGAATATAATCACATCACATCTCAATTGGACATTTATCTTTTACGACATTCTTAATTTTCATTTATATATTTACTACAATAACATGAGCACTTTACAACATCCTCGAGATATATCTGCAGATATTGCATACAATTTATAATCCTTTTTTGTTCAATCGACAGAAAACACCCATACTTAGGCACCTGACACAATGGCTCCTATAGGTGCAGTTATTCAGTCAAAATTGTGTTGTCTTCTTGCTTTCAATAACTCGACAATTCAAAGAGGAGTTTGTTTGGTTTATTTAAAAACTAAAAGGAATTCTCTCTTTCTGAACTTCTTATTTACGCATAAATTTACTCGAATGTAAATTTCTTAACCAAATCTGAGTACGTGGTTTGAGTTGACCCATTTTTTATTTCTCATTTGTTTTCTTTGCTGAATATATGAGGATGAAATCTCAATCCCCGTGAACTTGTTGAGATCTTCCTCGATCAATCCCTTGAATACATCTATGACGATTTTTGGTTTAAAAATTGACTAGTGTATTAGCCCTTGTGATTCCAAAAATCTCTCCTGTCCAGTCCTTGAGAAGGCTAAACTTTCACATTTTTATTAATTCAGTAAAACAATTACAATAATTTCTTTCCAAAAAAAAAAAATAGAATTAAATGAGGACGATTTACAAGCAGGACGTGTTTTCAGAGCCTCAATTTGACTTGTTTCTCTGTCGGTCGAGCGAGCGTAACAAACATGCTTCACAATAATCCACCGTCGTATGGCACTCCAGTATCAAATATCCAGTCATCTCCAAGCAGGAAATTCGACACAGTAAAATTAGCAGCATCTGTAGAATTAATAACATGAAATCCAGGCCAATTTACTCTCCTGCTTGTGTTGGATCCTGGCCCTGTATTATTAAACTCAGCATAATATGAAGTATTCAGTGCAAAATCTCCCGACCATTCATGCCATCCCAATGGATTTATAAAACCATCTATGTAACTTTGCATGTAAATTGTCCTTGAAAATTCCTTCCATGGCCTCCCCAAATATGTCTGAATGCTGGTCGTATTCAGGTCGTCTGTCGGTCGAATAGTGCAGTTATGAATGGAAATGCCGGTGTTCTGGTTTGGATCCGTTCTGCCCTGTGCGGTAATAGCATTGAATTGGTTGGGCATTGGGAGACGGGGATAAAGGTTGCAGTTCTGGAAAACGGCAGCAGCATTGCCGAATATGAAGTCGACTGTACCGTAGATGTCGCACTCTCTGTAGAATTGTCGGAGGGAATGAACGTATAACGTGTCTTGGTACGCTTCGAAACTGCACAAATAGAATGTGGATAAATCGGCACCATTTCGGACCGCAACAGCTTGATGTTTGATTGCTCCGGCCGTGTTTCTGAATGTTATGTTGACTGCAACGAAGCCTGCCCCAACGACAGCTGCACACGAAAGAAAAGCCAAAAACTATTCAGCTGTAAATTCAAGACCGTTAAAAAGACGAACAAACAACTTGCAATCTTCTAACACGACATACACATGACAATTGTTATTTGATGTACGAGATAATAAAAACTACAACATTAATACATTAGATAACAAATTGTCATGTATTCTCACGTAGGACGACTAGTCAAATATCGGTAGTCAACATTATTAATACCATTACTCATCTTCTAAGTGGGGGGACCCACAAATTGATGGAACCGATTTTCAAGTCGAAAACAATACTAGGGACTCACCAAAGGTTGACGAGTTGAATGTAGTCCATCCATCAACAAAACTGTGGTTTCCAGTGATGATAGTCTGATTGATTCCATCACCAATCATCATCAAATATTTCTTGTTCTTCGCAATAGACACATAT
This sequence comes from Fraxinus cuspidata, assembly GCA_903798385.1. Taxonomy (NCBI): domain Eukaryota; kingdom Viridiplantae; phylum Streptophyta; class Magnoliopsida; order Lamiales; family Oleaceae; genus Fraxinus; species Fraxinus cuspidata. The sequence continues at coordinate 13,856 of CAIGRP010020131.1, forward strand.
TCTTCATAAACACCAGCAGTTATATATATCAGAAAGTAGCCGCCGCTGCCGTTGGAGTTTACCGGAGCCGCTGCCACCGCATCGTTCACGGTGGTGAAATTCCCAGTTCCATTCTGATTCACAACTACAATGTCACTCACCAGAACCTGTTGAAAACAAAATTCCAATTAGTGAGTATCAAAGCCACCGAAGAAGGTCCTGAATTAAAGTCTTGCCCACAGCATAAGCAATTGGACAAAGTGGTTAAAACCCCGAACCTGATTATCATCATTTGTCTGAAGCAGCCTCCTGTTGCTGACAGTGTTTAAGATTTCTAGATTTTTTGCAGACATTTTTAGGTTCAATCTGCCATTTTGGAATGTCAAATGTTTCCCTGTTGAGTGAGAAGGCTTCTTCCTCTTAGGAACCCAGGCTCTGGTGAAAAGGGCTAAAGAAACGCTGAACAACCTCGTATCATTCGTCAATGGCAATAAAATCCCTTTTCTTACACTCCAGGCTGAGGCTGTAGCCTGAAGGCCATCCACACACGTCTGACTGTTTGTCAAAATGCCGCTAAGAAGTGTCTGAACGTCGTCAGCCTCCAAAACCGGAAGAGTTTTCGATGAAGTTCCATTGACAGTAACGAAAGAACTCATTAGAAAATCAATGTTAAGCTCAGCTAGAAATTTGCAATCTTCTAGAGCCCTCACAGCTGTTATTGTCAAATTTCTCGACCCCCGTAGATACTTGTTAATCAACGAAAGGAATTTCCGGGCTGCGGACAAGGATTTTCGGACAGAAAACAGGCCGTAATCGTACGCATTGGATGAGGAATTTGAGTTTGGAACGAGCATTGATTTGCAGAATCCAGGATAAGGGGTGGATTTGCATATGGTTGAAGGGGGGACAGGATTTGCTGGCGAAATATTATCTACTGAAGATTGTGTAGATAACGTTAGAACTGCTAAAATAATGCAAGAAATGACTAATGGAGAGAAAAACAGCTTATTTTTCACCATTTTAACGAGTGAAAAAAAATAAACAGATGAATTATATGTAAAACTTTGTTCTTGTATATTGTATAGACACACATATATGTATATATAGATGAGAGGGATGGAGTTTAATGTTACTTGAAGCATAAATGCATGTAAGATTTTGCATTTAATATATAAAGTCAACTTGCATGGCATTTCCAAAACGCGTAGATCTCGATTGAAACTTCAAGGCATTATTTGGTGATGGATAAAGGGAATACTTAATACCAACTTTTTTTTGTCTTCAAGTTATTTTATATGTGCTACTTATTTTTGGTAACTTATGATTTATTCTGTAAATTAATCAATGACTTGACTATAATATAATTACTCATTCTTACTGCATGAGATGCCTATGATTGTGTACGTGAAGATATTGACGAGGGATGTGATGTTCTCAGAAGATGTTGTAAACCAACATCGGCTTACTTGGAGGTCATAAAGTTTTAAGTTTTCTGCTTTATTTCTTTAAATTATTGATAAATACTCCATCGATTTAGTAGTTTAATTCTAAGTAGCTTGGATTGTTTGACGACTATGAAGATTCAAATTGATTCATGAGTAGGAGATTGTTGTGATCCCTAGTTGTTGATTCTTGTGAACACTCTTATCAAACCCAACATTGAGATTGGAGTCTTTTTCCACATCAATATTAATATTGACCTTTAAGATGGTATTCAAATTTTAATATGGTTTCAAAGTTCATTAAACTCAAACGAACAATTCTATCTGTCTAACGCGTCAACGAGCATTCAAATTCCAAGATCAACATGCTCTAACGAACTATCATCTTACTTCAACATATTTATGAATCAATCTCAGATCGAATAAATATAAAAAAAAATAATCAACATATAAGAATTTGAACTACTTTTTCTTACCAATCTTAATGTTTTAAGATGAAACTTGAGCATTAGTATTTTTTTACCAAAAAGAGCCAAGTCATTACACAATGGCAAAGACAACGTAAAATGTGTACTATTTTTTAGATGACAAACGTGGTCCTTGGTCCGTTGCTTTTCAAGTTGCCTTTCTTTTGAGGTTATTTGGTCTCTAGTCTTCTTTCCATTTCATAGTTCATTTAAGAATGTCACTATTCATTATCTACTATTTAACACACCTATAGTTATTGATAGGAAATGATCCGAAGAAGAGTACGTTTAGATGCCATAGCTAAAAAATTGGTCAAATAAATTTTTATTCACATATTTTGTAGGACCCACAAATATTATCTATTTATCCGTAATTATAAACACCTTGCCAGACTTACCGAACTCATTCCAATAGGTTTGTCTAAATATTATCATGTCATCATTGAGGTTTATGTTATTGCATGACAATGGATATAAAGCAATCATGGAACTTTTCGTAAACAAAGCTAGAAACTATGGGCGGATATTTTTTTTGTCAAATTGTCTTGAGGGACTATTGACAAACGTAAGTTTGCTCTGAGTAAGATGATAACTATGAAAGTAATCATGAATTAAAAAAATTTGTGTCACGTCGCGTGACGAGGTCGCCAAATTTAGAATATGAAGTTTTTTTTTTCTCTTTTCTTGAACAGCAAATCTTTTGGATTGAACGAAGTTATCTCTCTTTCATTTGCTGGAATCACTTATATGTCAAACTTCAAAGTTGTCCTTTCTGTTTTGTGTATTTAAGTTATAGTCATTCCACCCAATTGGTGGTCTGTTTTTAAAAAATTGGAATGAATGTAAGTGTTATAATTTTTTTTTTATGTCCTTGTTTGGTTCAGCTTAAAATCTTGCTTAAATTTTAGTTAAAATTAATAATTAATATTAATTATATATTTTATGGGACCCATAATTTTTCAATTGAGCATTTCATCAATTTTTATCAAAAAATTATTTAAGATTTTTATCTAAACCAAACATGGCTTATATGATGCTACGAATACATGAGGGTTCAGATTAGCATGAAAATATAAGAGAGAGAGAGAGATGGGAGGTACTAATTTTTTGGTTTGTTTGCGGTCAAGACTTATTAAAAATAAGTGAAAATACTTATTTTGTCAAACATAATTTTCAAAATTACCTTTTTACTCTTAAAATTTACTTTTTTTAAAAAAAAAATAAGTCTTAAATTACTTTCTAAATATTTTAATTTCTATGCACGATCCAATCATTATGATGATTTATTGTCGTAAACATCTCTCTCAACCCCGTGCCCCAAAATAATGTAAAGCGAAAGAAATCGAGGGGGAAGTGAAGAAAGGAAAAAAAAAAAAAAAAGAAGAAAAACATATATTATAATAGTGACTATAAGAGACTCAGACGCATCAAATACAAATCTTGCTTCGTTCACCATTTAGCTCTCAGTCCTGGTTATATTTTTTTGTAATCTATCTACATTTATTGGATATCAGGTCAAATCTCTACATTCTAATCTATTCTTTTTTGTCAAAATGAATAAAGAATACGATCAGGTAGTTTGATTAAAAGAAATACATGGGTTTGTATATAATATTCTTGATTCACATTTGTCCATGAATATATGCAATGCAGCAGTTGTTGACATTTGATTCAAATTAGCCAAACCCTACCTAATTTTGGATGGGTACAAGAGATAAATGGTAATCAGGAATTAGGGGTAGACAAAATATTCAGATCAGACCAAATCAAATTAAATCGAGCAGTTTGGTTCGGCTCGATTCTACAAAAAATTAATAATAATAATTAATGATTTTGGTTCATATATACTAATTACTGAAGATCCTAATTTTGTATTGATTGGAGACGGTTTATTAATTGAATATAGCTCATTAATCAATGGGACATTGGAGACAAATCGTTAATTGTGTAACTCTGATTTTGTATCTATTTGAATCATTTCTCCTTCGCTCTTTTTCAATTTATACAACGTCACGGCACGCTGTCACCGTATTTCATCACGTTAGTGGAGGAAACTCTTTCAAAATAGAGAAATAAAAGTGATTGGTCACTTAAAAAGCCTTTAAATTATTTTTTTTACCTTGATCGTTTGATGAATTAATTACGTTCTTCACAAATAGAGGAGAAATCAATAAAGATCCACGAAGTATTATACGATTAATGGTTTCCTCTAAAAATGGATGTAAAAGTTTTGCATAATTCATCATTTATTGTAGGGGTATGCTGCCAAAACTGCTACAATTAATTTAGTGAATCATTGCTATTACTTATTAAACAATCTTTTGTATAGGAATAAAAACTGATTTGTGTATTCAAATTATGACTATATTTTGTTAGTTTGGACTTGGACTTTTGTGATATTGATAATTGAAAAGTTGAGTTTGCTGAATGTTTGAGATTTATTTTTTATCTAAGTATATATTACTAACTTACAAATTTTAAAAATGAAATTATAACCAAGAACCGAACGGTTTGGTTCCATATCTTTAAAAAAATAATAATAATAATTATGTTCCATTAGGGAAAAAAAAATTTTGGTTCATGGTTCGGTTCTATATTCTTGGAACCGGAACCAAATGAAACTTTGTCCACACCTATCCCCAAAAAAAAAAAAAAGAAAGAAAAGTGGTAGGAAAATCCGACTCGAGGTCAAATGCTTATCATAAAAATATGCCATACACAAGTTTGGAGACAAAAACAAAATTTGCACTGGAATAATACATAGAAGGAAAAAGTTATGATTTTTTCAAAATATAATCAAATGACACAATATTGAACAAGACTAAATGAGTCATTTAACGTATAATTGAGGATAAATTTGTCTGAGTATCTAGGCTAATTGGCCTTACCAAACTCGTTGACAAAAATGGCCTATTCAAAATTTAAAAATAACAAGTGGATTGAGACACAAATATTCTCCTCCTAACTACTCCTACTCGTTTTCCTTTTAATATGAAGTCAAATTCCCCATTCCACCTAGGTTTAACGTAGCATTGACTGAACTTCACTTCTTTCATAATGTTATCAATCTTTCCAAACTTAAAGCTAGTTTTTCAAGTAATTTTTTTAATGAAAATCCGTGCACAGGAAAGTGGGAAAGGACAATATACACTGAAATTTTTAGTTCTATAGAATGCCGAGGTTGCATTCAGAATTGAATGAAAATAATTTTTTGAGTTTTGAGTGTATTTTTCACATCATATTTTAATAGTATAGCAGTGAAACTAGCAAAGGAACAATGCACTAGGTTTCTAGTTCATGGGATAGTCCTTTTCAAGAATCTTCTTCGATCTTTAAAAGTTAAATTGCTACCCTATTACTTTCTTCTCTACGCCTTAAACAGGAAGATCCCCCCTTGCAACAGAAATACTTGAACTTTTAGAGTGAACGAATGTAACCACACGTCTAAAGCAATACCTCTAATGCTATTCCCTGACCCGAGGCTGGTTATATAATTGTCAAAGTCTAATTCAAAAATTGCATATTAAATCCTGAATCTCCTAACATTATGCAACTATGCATATTAGATATTGTTAAGTAAAATATCATGTAGACCATTCTTCGTATCAATGATTTTGACAAATAACTTTAATTATTAACTTAAGTTAATCTAGCAGTCTACCCGTCTTCGTCAATTTCAAATGGAACTTGATTTCGAACTGCCTAGCTCTACCTCAGTGGTTTCCAATCTTGCTTCTTTGAATTGCCCTATTGAGAGGAGTACGGGTTGGTGTTTGCAAAAAAATATCGAGCCGATGGGATCAGAAAGGGAATACGCTATCCATGGAAAGCTCACTTAACGACAAGTCAACAATCGAATCTTGAGTGCTCGAGCAATTGAGATCTATTAAAATATTTTATTGCGGTGTATTTGGTTGTGGGTATAGTAAGATTTTAAAATGTTTTAATAGATCAAAACTGTTAGATTACCTTAAAAAAAAACTGATTATTTATCAAATTTATTAGGAATTATCTCCGAACATCATAGTGAAATACTAAAAGTCTAAAACCGAATTAAACAAAAGAGAAAAAAAGAAAACATCTATAGTGTAAAGGTGTACACAATCACATCACAAGATGATTAAGATTTGTCATATTAATTTGGATTGCCTAATTGCAAAGTCAAAGTCGCCATTTAATATTTATCATTGACTACTTAAATTCAAAGAAGAAAACGCGCTTTTTCTGTACATATGAATGTTAGAACATATTACGAAGTTGAAATTGCGGTGTTTGACAGGCTGGCAATGTTTAGTTTGATTTAATTTCGATTTATTATTTTGCTAAAAGTTGAAATAAAAACCACCGACGCTTAGACATTCCTTTAAGTCAACCTAATGAAATAAAACCATTATTTTGCTTCGACATAGAGATTGTACTTGTATTGGCCGATCCAATAATTCAGGTAAGACGAGAGCAGATTTGATGAGTACGAGCGGTCGTTCGGTCAAACGCCCACGTAATATAAGGCAAAAAAAATTCGACATAAAGCCCATTGAGTGCTGTATCCGTCCTTGATTGTATAGTTATATGGTTAAACTAGTATTTTATAGAATTAGCGGGTTTAGACATTCGACGGTTACATAATCCTAGTGGTTTCCTAAGTGCAATTTGAGGATCCATTTGCTGTACAATAAATCAGTGACTTGCAAGGTAAGGATTACTCTTTTCAATCTACGAGCATCTTTCCGCGTATTCGAGACTGTCTCTGTTCGGTGGACTTTGAAGTCAATGGCTTGGATGCAGTTATAACACCATTATTGAGGATTTTTTTTATTTTTTTTCAATTTTCGGAGATACCTCATTATTACGTGACTCAATGTTATCGGCCCGCTCCCATTAAAATTTTAATTTATAGTTTTCTCCTTTTTTTTTTTTATCAATCACACATTGTTTAACAAAATAATATTACTTGTAATTTCAAGACTTTTTCTTCTTTTCTAGTCACACATTTTTCAAAAAAATACTATTCCAACCAATAAAATTTCAAATATTGGGGGCCAAACGGGGTATAACTACTCATCTAGATAACCACTTGAAAAAAATATAGCTCAAAACTAAGGTTGAGATGGTAAAAAATATTAGAATTTAGAAGTAGAATAAAACTTGTATCGACAAATTCTTGACCCATTTTAATTTTAATTTATTATTTTTTTAATTTTTTCACGTATTTGACCACTCCATACCGATTTTTAAGACATTGATCTTCTACTCAAGAAACATGAGTAGTTTTAGCCATTTCTACGAAGATTTAAGCTATTAGAAGAATGAATTGATTGTTTTAACTTGTTTTCGTTAGATCTCTTCACATATTGTGTGGACTCATTTCTTCTTCAAAGTCTCGCACAAGTATAAATTTTTTTAAGCGCGCAATAGTGAGACACGAAATCCAGAAACGTGTCGATTTTGATGCCACATTGATGTTGAAAATAAAACTGCAGATAACATTCATTGAATTAAAAAAAATGTTGAAAACTTTCTCCCAAGATCTGACTAATTAATTAAGTTCGCCTTATAATAATAATTAAATTAATCACATTGGGGAAAAGCGGAATTATCCTTGAAGCTTAATGAAATTGTTGGGTTTTTTATTACCAATAAATTCGGGCGATCACAATAAATCCTGGCAGAGTAGATTATTCTGGCCCAAGTTTGAGTTGAATTATTGAGTTGCGTGGTTTTTTTGTTGGACCATTTAGTGGTAAGTAGCGACTTGAATATTAGCCCATTAATTTGGTTAAGTGGCAGCCCATTTACACGAGTCTTGGCCCGCAAGACCTAATATCCAATAAATATATGCATTCTACTAGGCGTTTTTGTGCTCTGTGTATGAGCTACATGGAGAGGTAGAGAGAAAATGTAGTGAAATGGACAGTCGGTTTTGGGGGCAGGGGGGTTTAAGAGATTTCCACCATTGTTGTCCATCATCTTCTTCTATATTGTATTCACCACTACTATCTTTAAAGTCTCTTTTGTGGGGTAAAAACTTGAGGCAACTAAGGTGTTAAGAGTTGTTGGGTCGAGCCACTTGATTGGTGTTCATTTGGTAGATTTTCTGAACTCGGAATCGAGATTTTTGCAACAAATGGTATCAGAGTTTGGGTATGTGAAATCTATGATTTTATTTTTGGGTGAAAAAGGGCTGGGAACATATCAGAAAACAACTAAAAACGAAGCCAGAAAATGTCGAATTTGAAAAATTTATGTCCGGACCTTTTTTTGCATTTTCCTACGAAACCATTCACCATTTGGACAAACGGAGACCACCAGCTGACTATGTTGGCAAAGGTGATCAATGGTGGCCAACGAGTGGGGAAGGCAACGGAGCATAGCCGGAGGCGTGTGGGCATCCGATGTCCGCACGTGTAGGCGTCAAGGTGTTTCTGCATGATTTCTCCAGGTAGTTTTCTCCGTGCGATGTTGTCCATTTTCTGTTTTGAGCAATTGTGAAATTTGGACGATTTTGCCCTTGAACATTCGAGTGTCGGGTGTCATTTTGTGTTGTCGAGGTTGCTGGAAGTTTTAAGGCGAATAGTAGCGACTTTAAAGCAATGAATTCACATCCCTCTTAATTTACTGACTTGCAAATATGGTCTGCTCAGTATCGAATAGTCTTTTACTTTTTGCATTTGAAGTCATCGTATGGGGTGACATTATTATTGAAATTACCGTGAAGGGGTAACCATTGCATGTTGCTAAACCCAAGAATTACTTACTAATTATTTGCTTTAAATTATTTTTGAATTTGTTTGTCAAATTATTTATTCACTATTGGAATTGCACTTGATCTTAGGAAAATTTGTTTGTCGATTTGAGTCTGTACTTTGCTTATGGTCGTCGTTGGGTGCATTTCATGTTTTGCACATTTTTTTTGTAAAATGACCACGTTTTGAGCTGTATTTTTTCTAATAAAAAAATTTGAGTTTTCAATTTGATAAATTGATATAAAACTTTTGATGACAAATATAGGTCTAAAGCAAGTGCAAAAAGTAATATATATTTTTAACGGCAATAAATTTGGATATGGTGAAATAGACCATCCTAGGAATAATAATAAAAAGAAAGATAAGGAGAGTGGAGAGGTGAACGTTACCGATAGATTGAGTGTTGACTCGAGTGAGGTTTATGGAGAGTAAACTTGATTACTGCATGTGCATCGGTATGTGACCATTTATGTATGTGTGATTGCTTAATTCAGTTGCATGGTTATATGTTACATTTCAATATGTTTGATATATGCATTTGCATGAATTGATAGTGGTCTTATTACTTTGTGTAATGCGTTTACATGAATAGTGAGTTGAGATCTATGGCATACTCCTTTTTCTTTGTGAGTGGGGTTAGAAGTTGTGGTAGTGAGAAGAAAGAGTGGCAGTCATTTTCTCCTTTATCTTTATGAGCATATGTGGTTTGTGAGATTATATGGGGCAGTCATGTGAGGGTTATATTTTCTCTTTTTGCGAGCCTCTTTTGTGAATGTAGTGAAATAATCAATTCTTTCTTCTATTATCTTTGTGAGTGTCACATTCACCTTTCCATTTGAGTGATAAATCCTCTGTAAACTTTTTGAGCATTGGTATAGGAGTAATATTATGGTGCGTGGATCGATTTAAATTAAGTCCTAACTTTGTGGTCGCCAAATGTGTTGATTTATGCTATAATGGGGTTGAGACGTATTAGCAGTACGTGTGTTGTTACAGTTTATTGGTAATGTGAAGTATAAATGAATAAGGGTGCATTGGTGGTATGTACCTAAGATGTGAAGTGTAGCATTTGGATTATGAGTGGAGATGTGATTAAAACTTGGTGGTGTTGATGTATATTGAGAGAAAACATGTGTGTGTGGTTGTCTTTGGGTTCTTTCTAGAGTTTCCAATTGCCTTCTCTATTCTACTCTTCCTTTATGGGTGCATACAAACCATTATTGTTGGAATCCTCTATCTGTTATGACCCTGTACAGGTGAAGTGTAAGAGTGACACTTCTATCACTTATGTTAGGTAGAGACCCATTATCGACTTAAAGTTGGAAGAAGTGAGGTGGTGATAGAGGATTATCCCGTGAAGTTAAGATCTATTATGGTTTATCAGTTAGATATGGATTTAGTGATCAGTCTAGTGAGCATGGTGGACGGAAGATATGTGTTCTTGAGGTGCGAACAACAGAGAATATGATAGGATAAGTGTGGTGAGATCTTTTCCTGAGATTATTTATGCATTTGTTGCATACGTGTTTGACTATTTGATTGATTAGTTTGGTGTTAATCCGAGGGTCTTTGTGAACTTGTTTGAAAAGAATCGTATTATCCTAAACTATATTTTCGTCACATGTATATTTGCTCTTGATTAATTAATGTTATTACTTGTTTCTATTTGGGGGGTTTTTTTTCCTAGCACTAGTGAGTACCTGGAACGAGTATGATATGTGTTTTGGGTCCCAATTTTATTGGTTACCTTGATTATGTAAGTATAAATTTTGTATGTCCGTTTGCTTACAGGTTGATTGGGTATCAATGTGGAGATTTGTTGGATTTTTTATACCCAATAAATTCGGACGATGATGATAAAACGATGTTGAATATTTTATCGATATTAAAGTGACGGCTCAACTTGAAAACAATTAATATACCTTTGAAGGGTCCAAGTTTGAGTTGAATTTTTGAGTTGGATGGATTTTTGGTTAGTTGGACCATTTAGTAATAAGTTGGGACTTGGATAGTAGCACATTAATTTGGTTAAGTGGGCAGCCCACTTACAGGGTTGTTGGCCTCATATAAGATGACCAAATATCCCATCAATATATGCATTCTACCAGCCGTTTTTGTCTACGTGTGTGTGAGTTACATGGAGAGGTAGAGAGAAAATGTAGTGAAAGAGACGGTCGGATTGTGGGGTGAGGGGGGTTGGGAGATTTTCACCATTATTGCTCCATCATTTTCTTTTATATTGGCAATCAAGGTGTTAATAGTTGTTGTGACGAGCCGTTTGATTGGTGTTCGTTTAGTTGATTTTCTGAGCCTGAAATCAAGATTTCTTGAAGATTTCCGCAACAGAAATTATGAATCTAAAATCACGCACCGAATAGCAACCGGCTACAAAATCTTCTTGTCCGGTTAAGTTTAGGATTCCTTTTATGCTCTTATTGTATATGCATTCTCTGAACTTTCATTACATGTACAATTAAGCATTAGCCTTTTCTAAAGCTCTCAAAAGGATCGTATCAAACCGATATTATTTAAGCTCAAATAATTGAATTAATTTCCACAACTCTACTAACGGCAAAAAACTGAACTTCTAAATTATATAAACTGCAAAAGCAATAATATTTCAATTTACTGCATTTCATCATTTTAAAAGATTTGAGAGAAAATAATTGTTACACCCTTCTAAATATTATCTCGCTCATGCTTGCTTTTTCTTTAATAGTTTATTTGAGATCAAATTATAAATTGCTCTCAAAAGAAAAATTTAAGCAGACCCATTAACCATTGAATAGGTAATATATTTCAAACACGAATACGTGCTCACTACTTCTATTCTTGTTGGCTCCCAACGTAATGAGGTATTTAATCGTACACATGAATCCCACTCATTAACACATCAAATATCTCGAGTTCACGAAGTGCAACAACTATGCCGTAGCGTATTGAGGTGATCATAAGAATTAAGCAACACATCTTAGTCTTATCCAATACATATTAGTTCAATTTCTGCACGCAGTTATAAAAATTAACCAACACGTATTAGTCTTATCCAATACACTTTTAGAATGTAATAGTGTTTGATAAAAAATATGATTATTTAATACGATTTTGTGTGATTCTGATTTTAAAAATTAGGTAACATCACCGTCACTCACAGGATTTGAAAAAAAAAAAAATCAAACGCTAAGAATTTATTTGAAATGTTTTTTAAAATAATAAATACCTGGTTTGTGAAGGGAAAACTTAAAAACTCCAACTTTCTCTTCTTCTTACATTTTACCTTGTCTTGGGCTTGGTTAAGGACTTTGGGCCTTGACTGTCCAATGTCATTTGACGTTTTCTTTCAAGTACTAAAATATTAAAAAGACTTCACCGGTAATAAAATGTTCTGTTTAAATTGCCTGGATTTTATTCAAATAATGGGAATTGAATCGAAAAATATTTTCAAAGTATTATGAAATTACGGAAAAAGAGATAATTGCAAACAATTTTGTAAGAGATGAAACATAAAAAAGCTTAGATATATTATTTTGTGTACCATAGAACCCTAAAACACGCATTGTATTGTACCTTAGTGATATAAAGTTAAGGTTAATGAAATCAACTATCCAATTATCCGTCGATTGGCATAGTAATTAAGTTGATTCTTATCAGCGATCAAATCGAATCAAACAAATACGTTTTTTAAATTTAGATGTGTAAAAATAGCAAGGTTGATTCGATCAATGATAAACTACTAAAAAGAAAAAAACGAGGTTGAGTGACCATCAAAATAATGGTAAATATTCACACTATAATTTTTAATAGTGAGACTATAATTTAATCGTATGAAAGGTTCATAACCTTTACATATTATCAAATTTTCATCGCGTTCTTATTCTTAAATTAACACAAGATGTTCGTGATTACGATTTATCTCTGGAATTTTCTTTGAGTTAGGGTAAAAAGATTCATTTGTCTATTGCATTTTTTGAATAAGCAAAACAAATTTGTTGATTGCATTTTTTGAATAAGCAAAACAAATAATATTGCAAAAATATGATTAAATATTTGACTCTCATTTTAAATACATTAATAACATTTTTGGACCAAAATTATGATTCAGGACAAGATTTTCTAATTAATAAAATGTGGATAAATAAGAATGCGATGAAGATATAAGTGTGATAATGAATAAATGTTAATGATCTTTAATATATTTAAAATGTGGTGTATTTATAAAAAAATAAGTTATAAATATAACCATCTTTTAAAAAATATATATCTATTTGAGTTAATTTCCCCTTAGTTAATTACCCCTAAAAACTCATTTTAGTCAAACAAAACATTTTGGGAATATTATCCAACTATGTTGAAAAATAATTTTTTAATTATAAAAGCAACTTTTAACTTTTAAAAAATCTTATCAAACATGCCCTACCACTGACAATTAACAAAGCTTCCCTTTAGCCCTCATTCTATCTCTGTTTTTTTCATTTTGGCCACCTTTTGTCAGTCCATGTTGAGTATTGACCCAAGACCAGTCATTACTTTGAAAGTTGAGATATATATATATATATATGGCTTGGAGGGAAAAGAAAGGCAAATCTGGAGGGGAAAGATGAAACAGTAAAACAAAAAGTTATTAACTTTTTTGATTATTTTTTACGTAAAAGGGAAATATTATTTTTGCAAATCATCCTGAACAAGTCGAGAGTTAAACACAGGACAAGAATCACTTCATTACACGTAATAACTTTAAGAGTCCGTTTGTTTGCAAAAGTGAAATTTGAATGGAAAAAAACGAATTACAGAGAATTGAATTATCTAGAATGTTTTCCTGGGAATTATCAATTAATTGCGTTTGGTTGGTATAAATTTCACCTGAAAAATGTTGAAATTTTGGATCTTTTGGTGTTCGTTTGACTTTGTTTTCCATGAAAATTGTCCATTAAAGAGAATTTTTTTATAATTGTCTATAAAATTTGTTTTCATTTTCAGTTTTTTTTTTTTAAAAAAAAAAAACTGAAAACCTTTTTCTCACCAAATTGGTAGGAAAACCAATTCGTTGAATTCATGGAAAAGGTCAAAGGGGTCACATGGGGGAGGGGGTTGGATGGAAAATATTTTTCATGAAAAAATTTGACTATGAAACATGGCAAAATTGGGAAATGGAATTTCATTTCCAATGGAAAAAAAAAAGGTGTATCGAACAGACTCTAATAGAAGGGCAGAAAAATAAGCTCAGTTATTGGTCATTTTATTTAGTCCTTATTTGGTAGCTATTTTTTCAGAAAAATATTATTTAAAATAATGATTTTTTTTTATAATATGTGGTTAAAAAGTGGAAAAAATTTTTGAGTTTAGTGTAGAATATTTTATTGTGTAAATATATTGTTGAAAATGAGTATATGAATAAAATAATTTTGAAAGAATCAAAGACAAACGACGACTTAAGTTGTGTGAAGTAAAATGACGAGCGAAGCTCCAAATCACGAGCAAGAGCTACTACATTTCTCGCAAACAAAAGCATGGTGCTAAAATTGAATTATTTATTTTTACCCATTCTTTGACACACATTATTTAAAAATACATTTTTTTCAAATTTCATTTTCAATCACGCATTCAAAAATAATATTTTTCATCACATCAATAATTTTTCATTACTTTTTAACCACATATTTCCTATCATATCACTATTTAAAATATATTCTTTCCTAAATAATATACATCAAACACCTACTTAACCCCAATCTAAATTTGAATGTCTACTTTCTTCTTCTAGATGTCAGAGACCAATTTTCTAGATGTTGAGTAAACACCGTTTGGCCAACATTAAAATTATGAATCACATTTTCTTCAATAAAATAATATTATTATTAACCCAAATTTTTTCTATCTCTTTAATCACACATTTTTGAAAAAAACACTAGTCCAAAAAGTATAATCTCAAATAATATGAGCCAAATGGGGACCAATAAATTTATTAATTTTCTCTCTAACAAACTAAACTTGAAAAAAAAGAAAAAGAAAAAAAAAATCAGAAATCTCATTTATTTATTTTTTTCAAAATTTCATGAACCTCCCATCTTACGTAATTTTTTTTTTTTATCCTTCTCTGTAATGTTATATTTATATATATTATTATACTTGCTTTCTTATTTATTATTTTTCTTAATTTTAATTTAGACATCAACTTGTTTTTTTTTTTTTTTATATCTGTATTTGATCTTAGTCGCATTT
>CAIGRP010020137.1:0-15681 GCA_903798385.1 Fraxinus cuspidata
AAAGTAAAGGAGTAATGTACAATTATATGAAAAGAGATTTTTTAGGTCTAGGGTTCGAGAATGGCAAAAGGAGGAAAAACGGCGCGGATTTTCGCTAGACTGTCACCAAGGTTTGGCTCGAGCTACAAAAGCAGAAACATCGTCGCTGGACCATCGCCCCTCCTTCGCTCGAGCGACAACCTGTCGTTCGACTGTCGCGGCTACTCGCTCGTGCGACAGCTTTATACGGGAAATTTTTATTTCGCGTTTTAAAGGCTTTTTTCTGGCCCATATGTTTTCTACCATACCTATAAATTTCAGAAGTCATTCTATACGATATTACAAGGTTGAACATTGAGAGAGTTTTATNAGTTCCAGTCTATGAAGAACGACGTATTTTTCATTGATCCACGGAAGATAGACGATTCCACAAGGCTAGAAGTACTGCAGGGTAGCAGATTCCACGAAGAGCATTGACAACAGCAACTAAAGATTGGTGTAAGGGAACACATGATCCAATGAGAGTTGTAAAGAGTGCAATCGGAAGATCATATAGTACGAGTTGTCTAGTCTGATAGACTGTAAGTTGTTAAAATCATTTATAGTGGATTGACTGGTAAAGTGTCCGGAATTTTTCCCAATTGGATTTCTTCGTGATCATCCTGGTGTTGATTTACTGCTTTTACTTTGTTTGTTGATTGATCATATAAATTGTGGTATTCAAATTTAAAACTAAAATGACTTGCATATTTAATCATTTAGAAAGAATTAAAAAGTGATTTGTTGCTATTTAATTTGTTAGTAATTTTAAATTCCGCATTATACACCTATTCACCTCCTCTAGGTGTTGTTAGGGTCGAACTATACGTTTTTCAGACTTAATTATTGGATGTCACTCATTAAGACACAAAAGATCTTAGAGTTCATGAATAGAAACTATTAATCTGTTACGACTTAAGGTAAACTGATAAAGTAGCAACTATATAGCTTTAAAGGAATAGAGTGCCAATTTTTTTATTCTTCGACTATGCACAATTAACTTCTCGATTAACATACAAAATAATGTCTTATGTACTAATGCCCTATTTTATATTTCACTCATTAATCGAAGGCACTTATAGACATACTATATAATACAAAACTCATTTTTTATGAAAATAAATAAAACCCTATTATTTATTCAATAACATACAAATATTTATAAGTAAAGTCCTTTTGTGCAGATATCCCAACATACATATCTGAAATTCATGTGTCAGATTGGAGCCAAGTTTTATTTTAATGTTTCCATGAATTGAATGAATAAACTATAGGTTTCCCTAAAGAAGAAGGGAAAACAAAAAGTAAATAAGTAACAAAAACGTTAAGTAGTCGTTCCATCCTCATATGTTCAAGCTTTGAGCTATTTCATAACTAGTGTTACAATCGATAATTATGATCCTAAATTCAGTTGCATCATCACTCATAAAAAATTTATGTCCGAGTTTTAAAATAATAAACAATCCGAGAGGGGTATTACAAATATATATAAAAATCAATTTATTTATTTTTTTTTAGGGTTCAAATTTTTATAGAATAATATTATTTAGTATCACATGTGTTACAACACCAGTTTAGGTGGCGTAAGTAATAGATTCGATGATAAAATTAAGTGATTTATTTAATTATACATTTCATTTAACGATACATTAATGCCACTTAGACTAATGTTTTAATATCAGTTGTATTAAATAGCAGTACTCATTTTACTTCATTACCAAAATGTCTTCTCCAATCAGTCGAAAAATTGTGGGGTTGATAATCCAGAATTATATGATTTATCTTGAGTTATCTATTTTATCAACTACCGTGGCAAGAAAAAAATGCGAAAGTGCAATTATGATTATAGTACAGAAATTATTAAAGACTGGTGTCTCATTTTTATTTGTATTTGTATTTGTATTTTTCTAAAACGCCTCTGAAGTTTAGGCAGCAATATTAAGTCCCAATTAAATTCAGCAGTAGGGTTGAATGTCCCTATCTATAGTATTGATGACAAAAGTTCAGTAAAGTGGTGGGAGATATGTACTTTTACCTCCAAATTATAATTAGAGTAGACAAAGGGAAATTTATTTACATATATATAGAAAAATTCTTTACAAGTAAAAGCTGGGGCGGGAAACCCCCCAACGGATGCCTAAACTGAACTTTGGGCCACTCCTTCAAAAAAATTTCAATGTCCCCATTGAACTGAGCAAAAATGTCCAGCCCATTGCTCGAAATTTAGAAAGGAGTAATACTTTTAGACATTTCAAAATCTCAGAAACTTTTCGTAATTCAATATTTTTTTAGAGGAAAATAGATAATAATTGATTTATGTAAGATAAGATTGTGAATTGAATCCTTCCCAAAAAATATGTCTGGAGTTTATCTTCACCATTAAGAAAGAATAAATCATGACTTCATGAATTTATACTTTCCTCCACATATCATTAGTCACACATGCCACGATGTCACAATAATCATTCTGCTTGTCACAGTATGAAGGCCTTTGAAATTCATAATGTATTCGAAATTGTGACATGTATTAATGTAACTGTATTCGTTTGACATGCAAGATTAAAGTTTGATAACATGTGTGACGTAAAAATGAAATACAACAATTGCGGCCTCTGTATTTTATGTGTGTGTCCTTTATGACCTTTCATAACAACTATGAAAGTTTCTCCATCCAAATAAAATTTAAATGGTAAGAATCTCATTTTTTTGTAACTTGAACTTCAAAAATTAAAATTAGATATACATTACCGTTATTAACGAAATTGGGGACAAGCTAAAAACATATTACTAAAAATCTTTTTAAAGTACTTTTTAAAATAAAAATACCTGATTTGTGAATCAAAAATGATAATACCCTTTTTTTAAATGTGGAACTTAAAGGCATGATTTCCTCTAATTTTCTCCTTCAGAAAAAGAGAAGAAAAAAGTCATAACCACCATAGCGAATATAATTTTAAAAAATTGAACTTGTTGAAATTTTTCAAAAAATCAAGTCGTAAATCAATATTATGTTTCCTAAATTGTAAATATGTGTATTCAAAAAAGAATATAATGTGACATAAATTCAGAATAGGATAATTGATGATTATTTTCTATCATCCTATCCGTTTCTGAGGGGGGAAAAAGAAGGAAAAAAAGAGAGCAGTTAGCTTCTTATCGAACATTATCACAAATTCTAAAACAGAAAAATAGAATATCGAACCTCCATTGCATGATTTTACATAATAGATGAAGAAATTGACCACAAATTCTCAAGGTGATTTCTCCAAAATAATTACTTCCTTCTTATCTACAATATCTACGACGTTTTTACATCTATTGATGTAACACAAGATTAAACAATCATTTGTAAATAATTGATCCGGTCATAGATAGTTTTCGATCATTTCATGCGAAAATTGTAACTGTAACTTTATACGTTGTATGATTATAACTTATGAATTGTAAGACTGAGTCACAGTCACAAAACTGGGACAAATATATAGTTTTCAAGTATGTATAATTTAATAGTGGGTCGTTTCATGTGAATTGTCATTATACTGTGTGATTGACCTCTAATACATTATGTGAATGTAACAAACTACGTTATGTGATTGTGACTTATAAGATTGCATGCGGTGATAGCCATTCATAAATAAGTGACACAATTTTGTGATTTCATATCTTTCTAAATGAGACATAAAACATGTATCGTAGGAAATTGTTTCGTGCCATAATTGTGACCTGATTTCAATGCTTGAGAGTTCATTTAGAACACAAGAATGAAAACATTGCATCCATTTATTAATAATCTGATTCCCTCACTCTTGAGCTGCTTTAGTCCAACATTATTAATCTAGCATAAATTTAGTTTAGTTATGCTCATTAGCATTATTTTAAATGCATAGTAAGATAATTAATAATTTATCCTTTCCTTCTTCAATCATTAATCACCTGTTTCTGTTATTTTTAAGAATCATCTCCCCTTTTTCAAACAGTGTACATATTGCTTGGTGGAATGAAAATATGGATTGCTTTACCCCACCCAGAATTTGGTTCAACTTACTCAAAGCTGCATTGCTTCTCCCCATGAGTGTATTTTTTGTACATACATACACATATACACATCACAGGCCAAAGACATTCGGCCATACCACATCGGCTAATGAAGCTTGTGTTGACAAGGGGCTCAACTATGTCATGCAAATTTAAAGTGGAACTATAACAATCATAAACAGAACGTTGCCACAGTTTAAAGCCTCAAAGGCAAAACATGTACACAAACAGTTCAATGCCCACACTTGCTTCGGCCAAGAACCACGCAATCTACAATTATGAACACTAAATTGCCACACACGTCAAGCCTCAGAGTAAAATATGCACGCGAAGCGGTTCAATACTCACACGTGCTCGCCACTCACTCTCTAGCATGGATTTTGCTATTTTGTCATAAGGATTTTGACAGATGCAATGATCGAAATGTAGGTGGTAGCAAATAATTGGACGACAAAGTTGATTATATTTTAAACAATTCAATAATAGAATGTCACGTGATATTATGTCAATCTTTCTGTTAATATATATGATTGCTCTAGCATAAGTGGCATAAGGGAGGCTAGGCTAGTGGGGTCCCAGACCCTCATTGAATTCTGAAATTTTTTTTGTTACATGACATTTTTATTTATTTTTGTTTCTTATCTTTAATATTATTATATTTTGTGTTTGAATTTTTTTTTTTCATAATTTTGAGTTCGGTCTCTATCTCATTCACTGTGACTAATGTTATTAGTATCGTGTTGTGTTTTAAAAATCCAGTGACAAAATGATATGTGACATTATGTCAATCTTTCTGTTAACATATATGGCACTGTAGCACGATTGCTCTGGCATAAGTGGCATAAGGGACGTTGGGGCCAGTGGGGTCCCAGACCCTCATTGAATTCTTATTTTTTTTGTGACATGACCTTTTTATTTATTTTTGTTTTTAATCTTTAATATTAATATATTTTGTGTTTGAATTTTTTTTCTCATATTTTTGAGTTCTATCTTTATCGTTGTGACTAATGTTATTAGTATCGCGTCAACTCAAGTCATGTCAAGAGAGAGAGAGAGACTTAAACACTCCTAAACTATCAATTTTTCCTACTTTCAAGATATCAAAAGTTTGATACGGTAAACATAATCAAACATTATATAATGAGGGGTTTGACAATCTGCATAATAACCCTTTTGTTCCTTGATTTTTAAGGAACATTAATTGGGAAAAGGGCCTCTTTCTCTCTCCTCTCTCACTCTTTATCTGTCATAAAAATGAAAATATAAAAGTATCCCCACAAGTCTAACATATTATCAAGCACTATCTAAATTCAGCCCTCTACATATCTTATATTTGGTCTATTAGATATTCAAGCTGTCAACCTTCAAAAATTTCTCAATAGACTCAGATTTCTCCTTATTTCATTGCTCCATGCTTCCTCTTCCAAAAATCCTACTCTTTCACCTCTTCCCACATGGCCTTGAGAATTCCTCAAGTGTTCTTTTCCGTTCTTTGGCTCTTTCTCCTCCTCATAGTACTCTTTCATGAATTCTACGGTCTCAAATACCTCAAAAACTATGAAACCAATGGCTTCTCATCGTCAACCCTATTGCATCATCCTTTAATCCATAGAAAAGCAATGGCCACCGCCAAGTTTGATTTTAGTCCTTTTCTCAACCGCCACCACGGGAAACACACACCAGAGAGAGGGCCGCAAGAGATTGATCCACGCTATGGGGTCGATAAGCGCCTTGTCCCGAGTGGTCCAAACCCTTTGCACCACTGAAGAAAATATATAATGATCATACAAAAGGAAGTGGTTAGTGGGAGGTTTGAATTTGTTCTATGATGAGTTTTGTGATTTCATTTCAATGCTTTACTTCTTGAATCAGTTTGAGCATGTAAATTATACTATGAAAATAGTAGATTAATTTTTGTAGTAGATATATATCATCTGAATGATTCTTTTTTTTTAATCATGATTATGATTGATTATAGCATATAAATTAAATTAAAGGGTTGATAATTGATCAGAATGAATTATATTTGAAGAAACATGAGTAGCTGTGACGGCACGGCATGCAGGTAGGGAAACTTGATACCTAGCTAACACCATAATGATAATAATTAATGTGGTTGGTCAAATTTTAGAAGCCAAAATTTCTACTAAGACAAATTTTATAAAGAGGTGTGCAATGCACGTGATGAGATGGCTCTTCTATCATATATGTGGCAAATCCATGTTTCCTGTTGGTTTTGCAACAAACAACTTCAGTCAATATGACAGGCAAGATTTTCGACGGATTTTCAATAAATTAGATGGTCCGATTTACCAATTGAAAGATGGAATACTTAATTGTAAAGACTCGAGCTTCGTACCCAAACTGTTATATCATACGTAAAGTCCGCTTGCCCAATTAGTACCAGGTTTTAACTTAAATCTCTCATAAAGCAGATGTTTTGAGTTTGAATCTAGCGGATAGTACGTATGAAATAGTGAATTGGGCACGAGACTCAAATAGTTACGTTAATGGTTGATGTCGAGTTTATTACTTGGAATTCATACTGCATTCTGAGCCAGACTTGGTAGAGTTGGTGTAAATTGGAAGTCAGTGGCACAGTTCCTGCACATTTTGTGGATCTCATTGTGTCTTATGTACACAAATTAAGGCACATTTTTTTAGCATAATTAACTAATACACAAATCTAAGATTTTTTTCATTGTAACAATAGTTCTCGAGTTAATAGGCATCTCTTTTAATATGTGCATAATAATTTTATTATCGCCCCTCACCAAATAATCATTAATGTTTATTCGAGGATTTTAAAGGCTTTATTTTGGTTTGGATATGTAAAAGGGTAGTTTGATTTATTTTATTATTTTTTTCGTTTTTTAAAAAAAAATCTCGTCGTAATGATCTTCTTACTCGATAAGTTAAGAATATTTATTTAACCATTATTTAGAAAAAAAAAATTGTTCTTTTTCATTCTTCTCAAAAGTCGTAAACATTCCCCCTTTTATATACGCGACGTGAGTATATATGAGACTTAAGTTGAAAACATTCAAGAAACTCTCTATATATAAAGATCATTTTTATTAGTGATAAATAGTATTATACATTTTTATGTACTACAACAATACTTTTTATTTTGAATCTTTATTCTGTTTTTTAAAAAAATATGTTTATCATTTCATCTTTTTTTAACATATTTTATTTAAATTTTAATGGCAAATCAATTCAAATATGATCTAAATAATTTGAGAAGTAGAGTATAAAAATGTGCAACTTATTAAATTCAGATATTATAAATTAAGAATAGGAGTTTCTTGGTGCTTGTTTTTATGCATTCACTCTCTAAAACAATGGGCATCTTGTATGTAGACAGTTTCTTAAAGATACTTTAATTCCTTTGAAACTAAATTGAAATTCACTGATTCAAATGAGACAAATTAAAATTCAATAACCCTGTAAAATTTCATTTAAAGTTCAGGGACTGCAAATGGAATTACCCAGCTAATCTTAATCA
This sequence comes from Fraxinus cuspidata, assembly GCA_903798385.1. Taxonomy (NCBI): domain Eukaryota; kingdom Viridiplantae; phylum Streptophyta; class Magnoliopsida; order Lamiales; family Oleaceae; genus Fraxinus; species Fraxinus cuspidata. The sequence goes on from CAIGRP010020137.1 coordinate 7,562, forward strand.
ATTTAATCTATTCTACTAAAACAAATATGTAATGTTGATAATTAGATAACAATTAATAGTATTAAAAGGAAAAAAAAAGAAGTTAAAATTTTGTTGTCAAAACTGCATTAATATTTACTTGTAATTAGATTGTGGAATGAGATACAAAGAGGAAGATGCGGCCTCAAAGTAGTCCCCAGTTTCGAAAAGGAAACCAAGAAAGAGGTCGAAGATAACATGAAAATAACTAGATAATATAATTCCAACCTATTGCAATAAATTGTAATTATGCTGAATAGCACTTTTGATCCTTACCTCCTGGGAAAAGGAGATTTTTTTATTGTTGAAGTTGATGCAGTGGGGCCATTAATACTCAAGTTGATGATCCATGTGGTAATAAATAATATTCGGCAGGTAAAATTCATATTCAACTTCTTGTACCCTCAAATATTGAGTCTCTTTTATTTTCCATAGAATATTTAATTTCAAAAAGTTTAGTTATATTTCTTAAAGTATTTCCAAGAGATTCTTTATTTATACAGAATATTTTATATATAATATAGAGTAAAACTTTTTATTCACTCCAACAATACTCTCTATTTTGATTCATCGTTTTGCTTTTCTAAAAAAATACTTATTAATTTCTCCCTCATATTTTATTTAATATATTTTTTATATGTCATGGCTATCAATTTAAATGTGGTTTAAATAATTTCAAAAGTAGAGTATTGAAATATGTAATTAATTAAATGCAATTATTGTAAATTGGGAATAGAAGGTGGGTTTGACTCTTTAAATTTGAAGAGCAAAACTCACTCTTTATTTAAAAAAGTTAAAATATGGAATCTCTTATAGCTTAATTCAAATATTAACTCTCTAAAATAAAGAACACTTTGCATTTAGAGAATATAATCTTGGAGATGCTCTTAGAACATCTTTTAAAAGACTCTTTAAAAATGAAATACTCTTTATTTTAAAGAGTCGAACCTTAAAATTAAGTTCCAATAAACTCTTTATTCTAACTTTTAAAAATAGAGTGTTAGTTGGAGCCAAACTCATTCTCTGTATGTATTTTATAGAGATTCCGTTTAATAATATTGCAAGTCCCAATGCTTAGCTATTTAAATTATTAATATTATATAAAATATTGTAGCCATGGACATCTGAAAAAGTATATATATTAATTGAAAAATGAGAGAAATGAATGTTGAAAAAAGTAAAATATAGAGCAAAGATAAAAAGTTTATTGTAGCGTATAACATATTATACTCTTTAAATTTAAAGATATTCTCGATTATAATAAAGATGTTCTTTAAAAATAAAAACTCTCTTGAATATACTCTTATAAAGTAAAAAATACACTTATCACATCAAATTTTACTTCCTATATAAATATTTGGTTGAAGGGGCTTGTTGTTAGATTTGTGATGTGTTTTTTTACTATCACCGTCAATTATACAACCAATTCACGAGTGTCATTGAAGTACAGATAATGGTACATTTAATCCTTGTTTGACAATTAGTATTTGGATAAAATTGAGTTTTGAATAGTGATTTTTTTGAAAATGTGTAATTAAAAAGTAAAGAAAAGTTTTAAATTTACGTATAGAATATTTTATTGTGTGAATATGTGATTGAAAATGAGTATATAGAAAAAAGAGTTTTCAAATAATTGTTGTCAAATAGGAGCTTAGTTGTATGTAAGCTATATACTAAAAAAAACTATTTCAAAATGTTAGGGGATATAGGGTTTTTTGCTTTCTCATTACATATCGGTAAAATATTAGGTTTCTTCTTAATAAATTTAAAATTGAATACATGAAAGTAAATTTCAAATGCAGGAAACTATTTTATTTGTAAAACAAATCAACTAATATAGTATATGTTGAAAATTAGTTAATAAAAATATGATTTTGACCAATTTCTGACCAAACATTTGTATGGGTCTCGATACTCGAATTTGGCGAAAATGAGTCAAACAAGTTCTACTTTTCGAGTAAATGAGCTTGGTATATTTGAAAGCCAAAAACTATTTTTCAAATGAATGAGAAATTAGTAAATGAAATAGGGTTGATAAACATTATTTTCAAAATAATTAAACGATAATTCAAAAACCTAAAGGACTGCTCGAGCGTCCACCTCGAGTGCAGCAAACGGTCTAATTACTGAAAAAATCACTCAAGCTATAAGGCTAGCGGTCAACGAGCAGTCAGTGAACCTGTGAAACCTTTCGTGAACAAGTTGATTTTTGTGTTTTGTCTTTCCGGCTACAACCATTCAACCTCTATAAATTGAATCCCCCTATGATGGTTTCATTCACTAAATTTATGCAATCATTGCATATATTAGCATCAAATTCATAGCAAAATTTTTGCATCAAAATTATTTTTTTGATTCACACAAAATGATTTTTAAACTTCGTTTGGTTCGCGTTTCTTGTGATTCGAATGGCTACCATCACAAGAATTGATCATTGTTTCTTGGAAGACAATTGACAATCTATTGTCGACACCTATGTGTGGCAGATTCTTCTTAGGAATAAATAGTTTAACTCTTGCCTCGATCTTCTTGCATTCCATTTTCTAATTCGTGTTTGTTCAAGTTTGTATCTAATTTTCGAGTAGGTTTGTATTATCATTAATTTCCTATATGAAGAAATCACTTCACCACTATATTTATAACAATCTTGAGATGAATTTTTTAAGTGATTTCTTTAATTAATTTTTTGTTTTACTCAACTAAACTGAAATTCGTTTTCGGTTTAACTTTAACTTTTTCTACTATCTCTTGATCTTGTAAAAACTTTAACTTTTTCTACGCTACATTAAGAAAATTGAAAAAAAACTAGCGGGGTTGATTTCAAAAGATGGCAACAGAATATGTTGTTTAATCTAACAACCCTCAACTTGGCAAATTTTTTAATAAAGATGCCCCCACCGTACAAGAAAGGAAAAATAATAGGGCATTTTTTATTACATTAAATGCTTGAAAACATTCAAACTTCTTATGTAAGAATTACATACTGAACGGTTTTGACAACAGACCATACAGTGTGTATAGTTCCATGAATTTTGCTAAGAAGCTATGGGAATCATTGAAGAAGAAATTCAAGACTGAAGACGTCAGAATTAAGAAGTTCATTGTCGAAAAATTCTTAGACTATAAGATGGTGGATTTTTAAATGATGATCAGTTCAAGTACAAAAGTTGCAGATTCTTCTCCATCACATTCAACCTGTGAATATGTCTCTAACTAAAACCTTTCAAATGACTACAATTATCGAGAAACTTTCACCCATGTGGAAGGACTTCAAGAACTATCTCAAGTACAAGTGCAAGAAGGTGAATACTGAAGAATTCATAGTCCTGTTGAAAATTGAAGAAGATAACAGAAATTCGGACAAACGAATTAGATGCTAAATACTAGAAGCAAATGTAAATGTCGTGGAGACCAATGCAAAGAGTAAGCGTCCGAGGAATCCTTCAAGGAAAAAAACAATAAGGATGAAAAGAATATCAACGTCAATTACTAAATCAATTACATTATCTTATGAAATATAAGATTTGTCCACCGTTGTTTTGGAATGCAACAACACTAAAAATCCTACGGAATGGTGGGTAGGCATGGGTGCTACTCGTCACTTCTGTGCTAATAAGAAAATGTTTTTATTTTTTACTCCATTAAATGATGAGAAATTTTTCATGGAAAACTTTTCAAGTTCAAAGGTTGAAGGATAAGGAAAAGTAGTTCTTAATATTACATCAAGCAAGGAACTCAACCATAACAATCTGCATCATGTGTTGGACATTCGCAAGAACTTAGTTTCTAGTTTTATATTTAGCAAAAGTGGCTTCAAACTAGTTTCTATATCTAATAAGTTTGTAGTTACCATATATATAGGCAAAGGCTATTTAAGTGATGGACTCTATAAGATGTGTTAGAATTTAGGTGTGACCCTAATTTCTTGTTTAAATAATTGAAGAAATCTAATTGAAGTGTACGTAAAAAATAATTCAGTTTGGAATGCTATTGGAGTCCTATGTCAATTTAAAGTTCTATTTTGGAAGCTCACTGGGAGTTAGAAATTGATATGGACTTGAAGAAGAGTTTGAGATGAAGAAAATAACTTGGAGCGAAAAGGAAAAAAAGGAAAACTGACAAAATGCCCGGCGCCGCGGCAATGGGCATGAGACGCCAGGACGCCACGACACAAGCGTCCCTGCTTGATTTTTTTGTCCCGGGTACTGGGCGTGGCAACACCGGCCCCAGCACCACCTCCACATGTACATTTTCTGGTTTTTCTCTCCTTTTTTCGTTTTACACTCGATCTTTTGGCATCATACTTCATCAACAACTCTACTCTGAGGGTATGGACGTCTCTACATATTCCCTATAAATATTAGGCTCTTCTATACAATTTAATAGTGTGAGAAAAGAGATTACTAAAACTTTAGGATCAATTGTATATTTCTCTATTATTATTAGTGCAATAAAATCTCTTAATTCATCTACCATATTTTCTTGTCTTCTTTTTATTATTTTTCTTTTATTAACTTCAACATCTCAATCCGATGGTTGGTTTCATATTAGTGAGCGATACGTGATTCTTGAATTCCCAACAATTAGTATCAGAAATTCTGAGTATAATTAACACAACAAGTGGTATCAAAGTGATTCTGGTATCATGTTTGTTTTGCTACAAGTGGTATCAGAGCCTAGGTTCAGTAGTTCCGCAAGAGCACAGGGTTTGATTTGTTCGTGGTTTTTGTTCTTGATGGTTTCCATGAAGTATGACATTCCGCTTTTGGATCGGAGCACTAGATTTTCACTATAACATGTTAAAATGCGTGCAATGTTCGCACAGTAGGATTTAGACGATGCATTGCTGGGAATTGACAAGATATCCACAACTTTGACCGCGGAGGAGAAATTACGGAATGATAAGAATGCGGTTCCTCACACTCATCTGCATTTATCGAATACCATTCTCCACGATGTTTTGAATGAGGGTTCAGCTGCTGCTTTATGGTTGAAGTTGGAACGATTGTTCATGACTAAAAGTCTAACAAGCAAGTTGCATCTCATGCAACGTTTATACTTTTATCGAATGGCAGAATGATGATCATTGGAAGATCACCTAGCTGTATTTAAAAAGATCTTCCCTGATTTGGAAACTTTGGAAGTAAAGTATGATGAAGAAGATTTCGCCTTGATCATATTGTATTCGTTATCCACTTCGTTTTCTTCATTTAGAGACAGGATCTTATATAGTTGTGATACTATTATGATGCTCTATTTTCAAAAAATAAGATGAAGCATCTGGTTTCTGAGGCCAGAGATGGAGAAGGTTTGGTTGCCTATGGTGGTTCTAGAAAGGTTGATCGAAGTATAAGTTTAGTAATCAGATTTATAACTTCTACAAGAAGAGTAGGCACATTAAGAAATATTGCTATAAATTGCAGAATAAAGAAAGGTTTGTTGCAAGTTGATATGGGAAGCAATCAAAGAATTCAAGTAAAACAGACCTTACTGAGAACATTGTAAATAAGGGAGATCTCTTGGCTATTTCTGACATTGAGTCTAACCTAGAGAAGGATTGGATTCTAGATTCAACGTGTGTGTTTCATATGTGTCCTAATAAGGATTTGTTTACTACATATGAAACTGTTTCCAAAGGTGTCGTGGTTATGAGAAACAACACACCTTGTTAAGTAGCTAAAATTGGTACGGTCAGATTGAAACTATTAGATGAAACAATTAGAACACTTGGCCGGGTTCGACATGTTCCATATTTGAAAAAGAATATGATCTCATTGTCTATCCTTGATTCAAAGGGTTATGATTCTTTGGTAGAGGTGGAGCTTTGAAGGTTTGTAAGGGTTATGATTCTTTGGTAGAGGTGGAGCTTTGAAGGTTTGTAAGGGTGTCCAGGTTATATTGAAGGGACAGAAAATGTCTCGGTTATACATCTTCCAGGGTCGTGCAGAATCTAGAAGAGTCGATCAGCACAGGTTCGGTATAGTGGTGGACATTTAGTTTGGTATTATATTTTTAGGAGCTCGTAAAGGGTCGGATTTGAAGAATATTGCTCAGTTGAGTTCAGGAGATATGGATAATGTCACTTTGCCTGATTTTGTTGAGCATGCTTTCAGCGTAGTAAATGTGTAAAATCTAGTAAGGGGTCTTCTTTAAAAGCATTTTGGTTTGATTCTGCTTTGGGGTGTGTTACAGCCCAATTTGGTGAATTTTAAAAGCATTGTAATTTTTTTTTTTTTTTATTTTCGAGAATCTGAGGTAATTCTGTAGAGTAGTACTTGGATTCATTGGAAGAGATAGAGTATTTTGTGTTTGGTTGGAGAAATTAGTTTTGGTTATTATTGAAGAGTTGTTCATTCCTTGCAGACAAAGTTTCTTCTCGAGGTGGAGAGTTTTGGAGCTTTGTTCGTTACAGTGAAATTCGTGTCAAAGTGAAGATTGATAGAATTTGAGTGTGACACAAATTCTTTGTTGAAGTAATTGAAGAATTCTAATTGAAATGCACGTTAAGAAAAATTAAGTTTGGAATGCTATTGAAATCATATGTCCTAAAATCTCATATCTTTAAAACTTTTTCTTCTTTCCCATTTTCACCACATCCCACCCCACTTCTTCTTTCCTAACACCACCACATCCCACCCCAAATCAAACAAAAAACCTACAAGATTCTTCCCTCGTTTCTCTCTCAAACCCCCCCCCCCCATATCACCCATACCCAACCTAAAGTCAACTGTTTCTTCCATTTTCAATCCAAACCCCTCTCATCCATCTTGAATGACAACGATCATATCCAAATACATAATTCCATCGATAAGCCAAAAAACAATACACACAGAGAAGAAGAATGGGTAATCTGAATACGGGTTCTATATTTTGTTGACTGATCATTTTATGGGTAATTTTCTGCTTTCAATGCTATACTTCACTGAAATAGAACGCATGTGGATGTTAGCTGTTTATTTGGGGTAACGTTTATGAGAGCATGAAAAGTAGTTGACTTTTCCTTCTTGAAATTTCAAAATTAATTTGGGATTTGAGTTCCTCAGTTTTTTATGAGTAATAATACTATGTAGCCCCGCTGAGTTTACAACTTAAGTCTACGCGGCGCTAGATTATAATTTTAAATGATTTATTTAATTTCACCTATCATTTAATACTACATTAATGCCACAGGGTTGAAACCCTAGTGGAATCAAATTGCATTACTCTTTGTATTTTTTATTTTTTCTAATCATTGACTGGCTCATTATGAACCTCTTCATGAGCTAATCTCATCATTCATAAATCTATGGACAAATTCCTTCAAAAACTAGATGTATTTTGGGATTTGTGCTTCTGGGTTTCACTGATTTCTAGACATTCTTCTATTCTTTAGGTAAATTAGCTAATGGGTCAGCGTTTTTACTCAATTTTAAGTATAATTTGGCTTCTTTTCTTGTATTATTCTGTGGGCAATTCTTATTCTTTGTCTAGTGTAGATCAAGAAAACGATAGGATAATTTCTTTGGTTTGGGTGGGATACGGTGGGGCAGGCAAAGAAGAAGAAGTGTGGTGGGATGTGATGGGAGTGCAGAAGACAAAGTTTTAAAGGTTTGAGATTGGGATTGGATTGGTGCGAACAAAATATTTTGGTATCATTTGCAAAAAAAAATAAAAACTTTAGGACCACAATTGTAATTATTTATTTTTAATTTTGGCAATTTTCACTGTTTTTAATGATTAAGCTAATGAAATTAGAAGGCAGGCACTAAAAGGTTGTATTTTGCACAAAGAATTTCAAATATGGGGATTTTCTGTGATTTTCATTCATTGAAATCAATGACTAATTGTACTCTTTTTTCGTCGATAAAGTTTTGTCCATTGAATTTTCTTGACAAATATATTGTAAAACAATGAGATAATTTTCTAGATTTTTATTGACATTGTGCAAATAGTTATGAAAGGGGAAGTATTGTAAAACAATGAGATAATTACTGATATCTATTTGTCTTATGTGATATCTACTCAAAAAACATCTATTATAGTCTAATTGTAACTCTCGTTTTAAACTCTGGAAATATGGGGCTTTAGTTTCCAATAAAATAATTTTATATATAAATCCAAAA
>CAIGRP010020150.1:0-11451 GCA_903798385.1 Fraxinus cuspidata
TTGAAATTTTCATTAGTTCTAATAAAAAATGACAATTAAAATTATTTGTCTAAATCTAATGAATGAGGGCGATAAAAATAAATTATTAAAAACTAAAAAAAAAAAAAAATTTAAACGGGGGAGTAAACGGGGAATAACCCCCGCCCTGCCCCACCTTAAACTGGGAACGGGGCGGGCAAATGCTTAGCGGGGTGGGGGGTGGGGGAGGTATCCCCGCCCCGTTGCCATCCCTATGCACACGCCGCAATCCCAAAATCAAAAAGTTTTTTCGTTCAGTCCTTTTGACTAATTTCAACGTTTTGAGTTCATATGTGCAATCAGATTTTATAATATCATTTATTAAGGCGACATTTGGGACATCAATAGATTTGACTGAGAGTGAGAATGGATTTTTGTTACTGTTCATCGTGTCCAAATTTTCATGCAAAAATTCATGTTTTCATCCAAATTTCAAAAGGCCATAATTTCTTCATTTCAAGGCCAAAACTAATGATCTTTATATTGTTGGAAAGGTTTCGAAAAGATCTATCAAATCATATCAAATGGAAAGCATGAAACGTAGTGTAGAAGAAGTTATCATGCGATGAGTTTCAAAATTTATAACTAGGGTTCGATTTTTGTCCCAATATACAAATCCAAACAACGTGAAAGTTTGCAATCATGTTCTATATACTAACAGGAACATACGATATAAATTTCATGAGTTTATGTGGAGTATTTCATAACTTGCCAATAATGTTGTTTCAAGCTTTAAAAAAAGTCATATATGCATTTTTCATTACTTTAATTCCATTTAAAGCAAAATATATGCAAGAAAAATAACATTTAAGGCTCTGATACCATTGTAAGATTTCGCAGTATTCATAATCATAAATTCCGAGTTTAGATGCTAGAAATGATGAATTTCAAGATCTTTTGAATGGTTAAATCACCTTGCTTACACAACACAAAAAATATTTTATCTTGCACTCAAATAATCCCAATCTCGACCACAATCTCGATCACAATGGAAGTAAATTATTATCCACAAACTAAGTGCCAGTTTTTGTAAGATTCTTCCAAAAATGAGGTTCTAGGTACTTTTCAATTTAGATGATAATTTCAATATGAATTTCACCATCTTTTCATCTGTTTTTCTCTCCATGTTTCCCTTGACAATTAATTAGAGGTTATTTTGGGGAGTTAAGGGAGGTTATTGGATAGTTGTAGGTTTGAATTTTAAATTTAAAACACTCCCTTCAACCTACCTTTTAGATCTAGCTAATTATTTCGTAGTCCCAACGAAATGGATACAAGACTTATTGTTTAACAAGATTTTTCTCATAATATATAGCAACTTATTTCCTCTTGTTAGGTCATGCATACTAAGAGTTCGTTTGCCATGACTTTTGAAAATTTAAAAGGAGTTTTTGAGATCCAAAAGTTGCTTTTGGACTCATTTGAGTAATTTCATAAAACTACTTTTTCAAGTTATAAGAGTTTTCAGCAATGTTTTAAAAATTGAACTGGACATTAACCCGAAAAGGGGAGAAGGCCAAAGGTCAAAGAGTGGTACCGTGGATAACGCCCTAATTTTTAAAAATTTTAAATAAATAAATTTACAAGAGAGTGTGTGAAAATTTATTGGGCTAAGAGACTTAAAAATTGCCATAACTTGTTATAGATATATGGCCCCATGTATGCAAACCCTATTATTTAAACACATTCATCATTTTTTCGTATCAAAACTTTGGTGGCTATTAAAATTCTTGCCGACATTTCTTCTCAGATCTCCTGTCTCCCACATGTATAATATACATACACACAAATACATCTTCCAAAGTATGAGGATAAATGTAACTGAACTTGTTTGCTTTCATTGTAGTCAGATTTTTTAATGGGATATTTTCATGGATGTCATAAATTTTGAAAATGCACAAAATTTGTCATTTTTACAAAAGTTGCTAAAAGTGTCACTTTTTAGCGTGAAAACTCCAAATCACCCTTGTATATACCTTTTTTTAGGAGCACATAATGCTCATTAATACAGGCATTTAATGTTATTTAATGAAATGATGTAATCACTTGACTAGTATGATATAAACCCACGACTATATGTATTATATAATGGGTAATAGGATTCTTAATTAAAAAAAAAAAAAAATCATTCATTACTTTGGTTGATTGTGAAAACCAGATTCTCCCCCAAAAATCCCAACTTTATCTTCCTCTTATCTATTCCCATGTCAAGAAGAAAGTAGTCTTGGATTCACCTTCCATTTTTAGAGGTTAGCATTTACAAACGGTCGGGCTCGACAAATACACTCTGGAATTCTTGACAATTTGTTCCAGGTAAGTAGTTATGTAGAAAAAAAATTAAAAATAGGGAATAATTATTTATCATGACGTAGAGAGTTTTACGCTATCGATTAAACAAATTTTTTTCATAGTAAAACAAAAGTGATATAATACCAATAGGTTGAAGTGGTTATCACCCATTTCACGGGTTGTCAACTTGTGACTCTTCGTTGTTACTTCCTTCTTGTCGTATGAACTTATGACAAAGACCTCAGGCGGAGGGAACTTTTGGAATCAAAGTGTCATTTTCTGCTTCGTCTTCGTAAGGTACCATGAAGTCGAAAACATCATCCAATACTTAAGTAAAACCTATTTACAATTAATAGTATGTATCACCCAAACATTTCATAACCCTTTAATCCGAGTCACTTTATAAACTTTGTAATTCATTTAGGGCAATCGAATTTATTACAAAAATTTAGTCTAAGTCAGTTTATACACTTTGTTGAATATAACTAAACTCGACCATCATTACAATACACAAATAATAATAGTTAAACAATTGAGCTACACACCCGACTGAAGTAAATTTGGCATTGCATCATAACCGTTGACAAATAAGAACAAATTGTCGAGAATCCAGAAATGTCGAGATTAACGGTTTATCTTGATGGATGGGTTTCATAAAAACTACATGTGAACTCCCTATATACTGACATAAATAAGATATTTGAATCTTCGAATTTAACCACATTGCATCAAAAAAATGAGACTAACTTGATACAAAATCAACCATATTCACAATAGAATACAAAAACCTTAAAAATACGACAAATTACAAGTTAAAAAAGATTCAGAGTCTTTTTCCATTCAAAAGAAGATTATACTCCCAAATTACATCTTCGATCCGAACATGAGATCAGCATAATCGTTGATGAGCTCGAAGGATCAAAGAACTCAAGCTAAATCTGTTAAAATGCAGTAAAATCCTACTTAAAATATTATCCAATAATTCTATGACAATATCTGAAGGATGGGTTTCATAAAAACAGGTGAACTCCTTATATGCTAACATGAGTAAGATATTTGAATTCTCGAATTTAACCACATTGCATCAAAAAATGAGACTAACTTGATACAAACTCAAAACTATATTCACAACATAATACAAAAATCATAAAAATACGACAAATTACAAGTTAAAAAAGATCCACATTCTTTTCCCATTCAAAAAGAAGATTATGCTCCCCAATCACATCTTCGATCCAAACATGAGATCAACATAACTGTTGATGAGTTTGAAGGATCAAAGAACTCTAGCTAAATCTGTTAAAATGCAGTAAAATCTTATTAGAAAAATTTATCCAATAATTCTATGACAACATTTGAAGGGAATATTAAAATGTCAATAAAGATTATCACACTAATGATGAATTTACTCGGAATCCACTGACTTGTGAAAATTTAATGAGCTAAAAGGCTCAAAATTGCCATAACTTGTAATAGATAGCCCATATATGCAAACCCTATTATTCAAACACGATCCTCATTTTCTGATATCATAACTTTGGTGGCTGTTAAAATTCTTGCTGACATTTCTTCTCAGATCTCTCTCCCTCACATGTATCATATACACACACAAATACATCTTCCAAAGTATTGAGGATAAATATAACTGAAATTGTTTTCTTCCGTTGTAATTAGATTTTTTTATTTACGGGAGTTGCTATACTCTTGAACGATCGAAAAAACAATAAGTACCGTGTTCATCATCTGAGCCTTAATTTTTTTTCCTTCTAAAAAAATGATTCGACAAACCCTCAAAAAACGTATCGATTCACAATTTTCGATTGAAACTGGCCGGTTATCAAATTTTACACCGATGTCTCAATCGTTTTTTTCACTATGACTAAACCAGATTTTGATCCGATTCCCCTTTTTTTGATTGAACCGACCAATTCAGCCTGATTTTCATCACATTGATTTTTGAAGAAAATTGATCTAATGTGACTCCTAAAAACACTTCTAAAATAAGCTCTTTTAAAAATGAATTTTCAAAAAACAAAAATTAAGACTCCTTCCTACGGGCCAAAATAAAAAGCTATACCAAAAGCGTGCTAAACTTGCCATGAGCAAATTGTAGATTTTTCTATATTTTGGTGCATTTATTGTACATGACAGCAGATTGATTTTGTTATTGTAGCTTTGACAAAGTAACAACAAATCGAGGAGTTAATGCAATAATATGGATAACAATGTCCATCCTAATTCGCAAACCAATTAAATATAGGGACTCAAAGAGCCAATGAAGATAGAAGCATACGAGAGAAGATAGTAGTTACAATCAAGAGTACAGCTATTCTAATTGATTCCAAGATTATATGGCCTTTATATTGGAAAGTCCAGAAATTTTGTCCAAAAACTGAAACATAGAACAAATGCTCAAATCTGGAAACGACAAAAGGTGGGGTAAGAAAAATGAGAGAACTTGATGCACTGCAAAATCTGAAGCCAAGCCCAGTCTTCCAACTGGACATTCAAGACCTTGGCTTTTCCTTCTTCTCTTTAAAGAGTGCCAAAAGAGACACACCTGACACCTTCACAACCTTGAACCGGACACCAGGAATGTCTCCAACAGCATGCCCCTTACGACCAAATCCAGCAATCAGCACCTCATCCTATGTCAACCAGATAAAACTTTTTCACGTCAACAAGAAGATAAAGTAAGCACACTACGGATGTTAAATGAACCAATGGCTGAAAAACTCATCACACAACTCACATTCTCTTCAATGTAGTTCAAGCAACCATCGTTGGGTACGAAGGCAGCAATCTTTTTCCCGTTCTTAATCAGCTGCACTCGAGCACATTTTCTAATAGCAGAGTTAGGCTGCTTGGCTTCAATACCACTGAAATTCATTCAGTAATACTGCTTCAGTCTTGGATATTAGCTACATACATAGAGTTAAGGCTTTTCAAGGGGAAAAAAGATACAAGCAGTTTCTTACATTTTCTCAAGAACGATCCCTTTTGCATGAGAGGAGCCCGCAAATGGCTTCTTCCATTCATTGCCAAGATGGGATTTCTTATAAGCCTTATCAGCCCACCTTTGCCTTCTACGGTGGGACTTTAGCTTGCGACCAGCTCCCATTCCACGTGTCTTTCTGCATAAAAGAGTCAGCATAATGTAATTAGCAACTCCAAATATGAAAAGAAAATTGTGGTCAGCCTAAAAATGATTATTGTACACAAAAGTGCAAAACATTTGAGGAAGGACCTTGACAAAAGTAAAATCCAAATGCTAAGATAAAAACAAGTGAAGGCACACTGCATTGCCGCAGCAAACGCACATGAAGATCTGACTATACAAAAAAATTTACTGTGATTTACATGCAAGCAATTTCAATTGTTTGAATAACTTCCAATTATATGGATAAGTACAAATAATTTCCTAGAACAAAGTTTATATATATATTTAGGATATGTTACAGCCCGCTATTCTGCCACTCCATTGACCAACTGGAATTCAGAATATATACAGGGATGTTTGATGTTAGTCCATTAGCATTCAAAACTGCTCATTGCCCTTCAAGGGCTCTTCAGCTTTGCCAAGATGGACTAGTTAAATTGTCAATAACTATTTCAATTCTAAGAAAGCAATCCTTTTTCAAAGAAAGAAATATACATGAATGTAAAACCATCATTTTCAAGAGTAACTTTTATAAATGTTTCATCTCCACTGATCTGTAGCTTCATTGCTTAAGAGAATCCGAGAACAATTTAGAGATACATTGATTTTAGTCCAATAGCATTCAAAGCTACTCATCGCCTTTGGAAAGAGCTCTTCAGCTTTGCCAAGATTAACTGGAAATAACCATTTTCAACTCCACAAAAATTATTTAAAGAGAACACAGACTAGTTACTTCAAAAGAAATACTTGTTGATTATACAACATATTATTTTTTAATGGTTCCATATTTTTTAAATGTTTCATCTTTACTGATCTGCAACTTCATAGCTTAGGAGAAGCCAAGAACAGTTTAGAGAGACATTTGATTTTATTCCATTAGCATTCAAAGCTGCTCATGGTCCTTTGAAAAGAACTCTTCAGCTTTGCCAAGATGGACTGTAAATAATCATTTTTAATTTCACAAAATTGATCCTTTTAAAGAATAGTTGTATGAATGAATACTCTGGAATATAACCTATCATTTTCAACGCAGATGTTTTTTAAATGTTTCATCTCTACTGATCTGTAACTTCATAGCTTAAGAGAAGCCAAGAACAGTTGAGAGAGACATTTTATTTTAGTCCATTAGCATTCAAAGCTGCAAATGGCCCTTTGAAAAGAACTCTTCAGCTTTGCCAAGATGGACTGTAAATAACCATTTTTAATTTCACAAAATAGATCCTTTCGAAGAGAATATTTGTACGAAAGAATACTCCGATGTTGATGTTTTCTAAATGTTTCAATTCTACTGATCTGCAACTTCATAGCTTAAAAGAAGCTTAGAACAGTCTAGAGAGACATTTAATTTAAGTCCATTAGCATTCAAAGCTTCACATCGCCCAGGGCTTTTCAGCTTTGCCAAGATGAACTCAAAAATTAACCAAAGCTGTACCATGAACCCTGCACCACCACTCCAGTATCATTTTTTTAAAATTAAAAACCACAATTCAGAAACCAAAATGAAGTCGCCAAGCATCCAATGCATCAAAATATTTATACTTGACATTCATTTCAAACTAATAAAATGTATTCATTTCACTTTCAAAAACGAACAGAGAAAAATATCTGATTAGTTAATTCCCAACAACGTCAGCTCAACAAGGTATAATAAGCAGATAAACTTATTTTTTTCCTGGTAGCATATTTACAGGATGAAATTTTAGTTATTTAACCACAAAAAACATTACAAGAACACGACAAAATAAAAACTCATACGGCATTAACTTCTCCTATCAATCTAATACTTCCGGGTAGAATACATAGCAAAATTATGTAAAACAGAGTATATATAATTGAATAAAATTGAAAAGATTTGTACCCCATGATGGCGGAAAAGTGGCGGCTCTCCGGCTATGCGGCGGCGAAAAGGGTTTTGCAGTTGTGAGCTTCTCCGATGGAGCTGCTATACCACTGATTATGAAACCCTAAATCCGGGATGCATTAAGTAGAAGATAGTTTTCCGTAATTTCGGTCCATATAACTGTTTTGGACTTGGCTTTCATATTCAAAGAAATAAAACGGCCCGTGATTGAAGTTTTTGAGGATAAATTTAGCGGACAAATTACCTTAAACCATATCCTAAGCTCCTAAACGATTAAAATCAAATTTTTAGTAGATTTTGATTATATTTTATATATATGTGGTTGAAAAATTGAGAAACCTAAGAAATTTGTGGTTAAAATTAATTGTTAACTTTGACTTAAATTAAAATCTTGAATCAATACCAAGCTGGGGCTTAATTTCAAAAATCGGGCCTTAATTATATATTTTTTAATAATCAAATCTTAATTATTTTTTAATATAAAACTTATATATACCCCTCTATCACCATACCCACCCCATATATTAGTTTATGTTTTATATATACCAAGGTTCTAGAACGCGTAATGTGTGGAAATGCATTCTGGTCTAATATCAAGCATTACAAAAATATGTGTAATTATATATTTTCAAAATTTTAATATTATTTTAAATATTACAAACAAACAAACGAATAAAATAATGCATTCTTTAAACTTTATACATATTCTTAAAAATTTTGAAAAAAAAAAAATATTGCTCAATTATAAGTACTACAATTATTTGTTTCTCTTTTTCTTTTCTTTTTGGAAAAATTCCAATGAAGTAAGTTTACAATACCTATAGGGGGTACCGATCTAAGGGGAGAGGAAAAAACCTCGGTGGATGGGCTAACAAGTTAGGTGAAGGGGAGGTTATTATTCCAAACCCTACTCTGTGAGGGACCCTACTAGTGAAGGGTACATTTGTCTTTTGATGAGTGTGTTAACCCTAATTGGGATCGTGAAGAGATTGAGGGAGAGGAAGAAGCTGAGGTCTCTGATTATTAGGAGGAACAATTAGGAGGAGTTCAAATGAGGAATATAAGGTGGTCGTGTAAGTGAGAATATAAAGAGTCCAAGTCACCAGCAAGAAACTAGTTGAGTAGCATGGCAATATTTGGTGCCATAAGAGAGAATTTTTTAAGACTTTAAAGGACAATCAAGCAGACAAACCTAGTATGGCCCTTAATAACAGCATTTTCATCATAAGGCTGAGGTTGCCTTTTGCGCCCATTATTATTAGGAAGTTTAATATAAACTATGGAATAGGCCCCTACTCAACTTTGCCCCAACGGTTGGAAGACACTATTTGGGCGCTTGATTATTGGATATTTTGGCCCAAAAATGATTTAATGACAAAAATTAAAATAACAATCATACACAAAGCAATAAAGAACACGTATGATTTTTTACCGAGATGGCCAAGCCTAATCTAAAGGGTTTTGAAGTAAGCCCATCACTAGTGTAAAGAACCTTCAACAGGTAGAGTAAAATCTAATCAGAACCAAGATTTGGTCACCGATCCTTAGGGATCTCACAAATCAGAACCATAGCCTAAGCAAAAGCAAGAACCCTTACAACCTAAAATATACAGATTTACCGGCCTTAATAACCTAAAACATTGTACACGACTGACTTTATAGGTAACAACAAGGTAGGATTTCAATTTACAGAATAAGAGAAATCAAAAGATGAACCAGATTGCTAGAGAGAACACTCTCAAACAAGAGAGAGAACCAAAAGATAAAAGTAAAGTCAAATGTTTAATCTCTATCATCAAATGGCTGAGTGATTAAATCTCGGCCATTGGATTCAACCAACGGTCTAGATCAACCACAAACTAACACAATTTCGGTCAACACAAGGTAGCCAACAAAAGCTTACCAAATGGCCATCCACTTATCCACCTAGGCAGCCAGGAGAAAAATCATTTTTCTCTTACAAAAGCGTGATTTGAGAAACACATTTTACAATCTTCATATTGGTTCTCAAACCTCTCACTCTCTCTGGTTGCTACATTGCACATGATAGACTTTATCATACACCATTGCCTAAGGTGCCTGCAAAAGAATTAACCTGTATCAATATGGTGAAATGATAAACATGATCTAAACTTGCTAACATAAAGAACTTAGTGCCCATATTAAAAGGGTTAACGTCAGTATGAATTTTTTTTTCAAGAATAACATCATCAGAGGCTATCTTTTTCCTTTATAAAGTGGTACTTCACCTCAATATGTTTGGATCTATCATGGTAAACATGATTCTTACTTAGAAGTAAAACACTTTGACAGTAAGAATTATAGGAGAGTTATTCAAAAAAAATTCAATTCACTCAAAATTCCTTTCGACCATATACATTTGTTTACATATTCAGTTATTGTCACATAATTATATTTAGTACTAGATGATGTGACAATAGATTAAAGTTGATATTTCCATGTGATGCAGTTATCACCAAGGGTGAAGAAATAGACTGTGATAGATTTTCTCTGGTTTGTCACCAGCAAAATCATAGTCTACATCACATTTTAGATTTAGAGTTAGATTTACAGACCTTTTCTCATATACTAATCTAGTGTTTAAAGTTCCTACTATATATCTTAATAGCCATTTTAACCCAGCCCAGTGAGACTTTCCAAGATTAAACATAAATCTACTTAAAAAGCTAATGGTATAGTCAAACCAGTCCTAGTAGTAATCATTAAAAACATAACAGGGCCTATAGCTTTAGCATATCGAATATTTCTCATTTCTTTAATTTAATTTCAGTTTTCGGTGACTAGGCTGTAGAGAGATTCATATAAGCTGCAAGTGGTACATTAACAGACTTAGTCTCTTTCATGACAAATTCAATTATAACCTTGTTTAAATAAGCTTCCCGTGTTATAGTTAATGTATTCTCATGCCTATTTCAATTTTTTGGCATTTCCTAAATCTTTCATATCAAATTCAAATTTTACGAGATTTTTAAGTCTTACAATCTCAGTTTTGCTAAAGCAACTAAAAGTATATCATCTACATATAGGAGCAGATAGACTTCACTACCAACCCTAGTATCATTTTAATATAAACACTGATTATATTAACTATCTTAAAACCAATTTCCTGCACATATGTGTCAAATCTAATGTACCACTCTCTTGGTCTTTGTTTGAGTCCATTAAGTAATTTTTGCAACTTGCAGACAAAATCTTTTTTTCCTTCACCTTAAAACCTTAGGGTTGACACATATAGATGTCCTCATCCAATTTACCATGTAAGAATGCAGTCTTGCCACCTAATTGTTCAAGTTCCCCAATTAAATTGAACAACTAGAGTAACGATTAATCTTATAATCTTATGTTTGATCACAGGTGATAAGATTTCATTGTAGTCAACATCCATTTACATTGAACAATCCTTTGATTGTTAAGCATCTTTACTAGTTTTCAGATTTTATCCTAAATATATAAAAGATGCAGTTTTTTTTACGCGCATTGAATTCTCCGATTGTCAACCAAAACTACGTCGTTTTCAGTATTCCTTTGCCGTAAGATCTTGCTTCTCTTACTTCTTCTTCTTTTCTTTTTACTCTTTGGGTTTTGCGCTTCTTTTCTGTATTACTTCTTCCTCTACACATTCTGATTGTAAGTACTTTCCTTTCTCTTTGCTCTTTGGTTAGAGGTTATCTTCGTGAGCACACGATCGTGTGCCTCCATTTCTGATGAAGACACAGGTTGTGTCTCACGTCTTCGTGAGAAACGGAGACACGACGACGTGTCTCCGTGCCTCACGGGGAGACATCGTGTCTTCGTGAGGCACGGAGCACATGGCCGTATCTCCGTGCGTCACGGAGACACAGGTGTCTCCGCCGGCCGTGTGCCTCCGTTTCTCCAAATTCTTGTCTAGGTATTTGCTTTCTTAACTATATATCTCCAAAAATTTAAAAAACAGGTTGTCTGGCACACGGCCGTATGCTCCAAATCCTGAAGTAGGATGCGATCTATCTTGTTGTCCTTTACACAAAAAATCAATTCCAATCAGGATAAAATAACAATCATTATCAAGATACAGTCGGTTAATTGATAATAGATCGGCAGGAGCATTTGAATAGTGAAAGAC
>CAIGRP010020166.1:0-15619 GCA_903798385.1 Fraxinus cuspidata
AACTTCCGAGTAACATCAGAATGCAGAGAGAGCAACCAGTTTATATACTTGAAAAGTACAATAGATTCTAAAGAGGGAAAAAAAATTGAAACATGAAATTTTGAAGGAAATCATAGTTCAATTTTATTTACGTTTCAATTTTCATTTATGCATTTTAAATAATTTGTTAGACAGCTTCTAATAAGAACCGATTCGTACAAGTAAAAAATGTTTCCAGCAATTCATTTAGGAACATCAACAACAAAGACAACAAAATTTATGTTATTCCAGATTGGCACAGCCAATTTGACAAGAACAAAGACACATCAGCTGTTATGGTTATTTGGTTCAAAGAGCAAATGCATTTGAAAATAATTTAAAAATGGAATCTAGTCACTTCCTAAAATTCAAACCAAATGATTTTTAACTTTTGGTTAGCAAATTGTAAACCTGTTAGCATATTTAGGTCTCTATGGTTATCTTTGGGTGGGATGTCCTAAGTTATGCCAAAACGTTTGTCAAGTAAAGCAAAAGGAGAACATGCAATACACGCTTTACGCAGGGGCGAACCCACACTTTTTTTTATAGTGGGGTCAAAAATTAAAACGCAATTTTTTTTTTTTTTTTAAACAACATATCATTAATGAAAATAAGTCAATACACTACTACAATTGTAGCCTACGCATTTTCATACTTCGCAAGAAGTCAAGGGTTTTGTGGGAAACTGAAATTGAAATTTGTGAACGATAATTCGGTATTCTAAACATCCAAATTTTAACACATTGTTAGCCAAAGAACAAACTCAATTATGCCTAAGAGGCCACATTTCATTAAACTTCGAAATTGTCCAAATCTTGAAGTCCAAAAAATCCTCCATCTAAAATACTAATTTCAACGACACACTCATCTTTCCAATCACATTCAACCGTCAAAATCATACAAAATCAAATATAGTACAGGAAAAAAAGAAAAAAGAAAATAACCCACTTATTAATTTCAATAAAGTATCATATTACAACGAACAAAATCGAATATTAGACCACCAAAAGCTATATGGATTCAACATGTAAACTGTGATCTTAGACCTAAAAATTCCACCGTTGCTCGCGATTTTAACTTCTCCAAAATGTCCAAAAAAAAATTTAGAAATTGTAAAGATTATTCTATGTTTGAAACCCTTCTCTCTCTATTTCTTCACCGCTAAATTCATATTTGAAGAATTTCTAAAGCCAAAGCTAAATAATTCATTTCACTAACAAACGGATAATTAGATAAACTAACAAAAGGGGCATTCATTGAGCGCAAGCAAAAAAACTTACAATTAAAAAAGGAAAAAAGCAACTACATATTTTTTGAAAAAAAAAAAGTCAAAATTTTTGGTGGTCCATGTGGTCTTCCCATGGCTTTATGCATTTGGGTCTTACAACGATGGGAAAAAGAGACGGGAGCTAGATGAAATTCGGAGAAATAACAAGAACCAAAGGTTGATGGTGATGGCAATTTTTTCTTTTCTTTTTTCCTTTATTTTTTTTTTTGGATTAGCAACAAAAATCGGCAACTATGTATCAAACTGAATGTCAATGGTTTGCCTCGCACATAAGTTGGATCCTTGGTGGCCATCAAAAGAAGTACAAGCTTATCAAGAAAAATGGGGACAGAAGACTTCTGCAACAGTCAAGAAAACCTATTTCTGTGATTCATTTACCTCGTTTAAGGTCAACTGCCCACAAAAAGTGCATATCCTTTCACAACTTAGAGCACTATTCAAATACAAAAAACATCAATATACTTGTAAAATTAACAATCATAATTCACAAGACTCCTCAAACTTCATAAAATTTCATTTTGATAATCCGCAGGCTCATTCTCAAGACAAAAGGTGGTCCATAAAACTTACCAAATTCATCTCAATATTCCTCCTTGTCCAACTCAAATTATTCAACTATTGAAAGGAAGAACGCAACTCCAGAACCCAAAACCGTTCTTTCCCCCTTAGTTTCTATTTTCCCGATTTCAATAGGAACCAATTCTTCAATGACTAAATTAAGCTGAGTACAGAATCGAGATATTATGCTAAAAATGTCAATAGTTTAGCTCAAATACATAATGAACAAATAGAAATATTTCCTCCAATATAATTACCACTGGTTGAGTGATGCCAAATTTTGTGTCCACTGAGTTGGCGAGTTGCATGAGAGCTACTTCAGCAGCTGACTGCTCTGCTGCCTTGCGATTAAAAAATCCTGGTAGAGAATCATATCTAACATTGTTTACAATAACTGTTGATCTAAAGGAAGGCTCATGAGAAGGGCCTTCCTTGATAGTCTCGTAAACAGGAGTTGGAATCCCTGCTCTCTGAGCATACTCTTGCAAGCGACTCTTGAAGACATAAAAATTTGAGACACCTGCAATGCATTGATAATTATGTCAACTTGGATTGTAAGAAATTCATGTGACCATTATCTTTGAAGTCAAATAAATAATCTGATACCATCTTCAAAAATTAATACTCTATTTCAGAATAAATTGCACGCCGAAGAATATATCGATGACATCAGCATAAAATACTTTAACTCAATGTTGTAAGAAGTTAATTTGGAAATAACAAAAAAATAGAAAGAGAGAAATTCATCTAATACTCCCTCCCTCTCCCATTCTCCCCGCCCGCACACCCACACCCCCCAAAAAAAAGTCTCGCGCAAACACACTGCTCAAAAATATGATTAAACTCTTAATCCATCTAGCTAAATAATATCAACCAAGGAAATACGGACATGACGCAACACAACATGAACACATTGGCACATAATTTTCCATAAAAGTACCGACACAATACATCACCGACACGTTAAACTGAAAAATGATGTAAACATAAAATTATTTTCTTAAATAGTTATTTATTATTTTTTACAAAAAAATATATAACTCATAATAGTTTTAAATACAAAATAAAAATTTGATGCAACAAACGAATCAATAAAAATTAACTTAATGGGAGACCATCTGATCACCCAATTAACTTAGTTTAATGTTCATTTCAAGTCATTTACTTTCCCAATTAATTCAATTTTAATATTCATTGCAAGACCTATAAAAAGTTTCCCATGCTCAAAACCTGTTTCCCCTATCTACCAATTCCTTCAGAGTATTGAATTTAGCCCTTGTTTGATTCTATTTTTTTTCAAAATACATTTTTCTCTCTTTGTTTGATTCCTACTTTTTCGATATACATTTTTCTCTCTTTTATTTTCAATCACACATTCTTCAATAAAATAATATTACACGCAGATCCAAGATTTTTCCTTATTTTTTTTATCACACATTCTCCATCAATCTACTATTTCAAAATACATTTTCACCAAAAAAAAAATAATAATAATAAAAATGGGGCTCAAACAGAGTGTTAGTTTTCACTTCAAGTCCGTTCACTCCACCCAATCATGCGCTTGGTTTTAATCAGGGACCAGGGGGTTTCACTGTCAATGCACTTTCCATAGCGAAGCGTGTCGTGTCCAATTCGTGTTGGACACAGGCTCAGGTGCTTCATAGATTTCAATGCGCATACCCAGATAACGGCATATATTGTCTATGCAGATATGAGACCTAGCATTGATCATCTGGTTCTTACTAATCCTCTGTTTGGTGGCTTTTTTTTGGAAAAACATTGTTTTGAGCAGTAAATTTTTTTGAGAATATGTGGTTAAAAATAAGAAAAAAATTTGGGTTTACGTGTAGAATATTTTATTATGTGAATGTGTGTTTGAAAATGTGTAGAAAAAAGAGTTTTGAAAGAATGATAAACAAATAAAGGCTAAATTTGTTTATCGACCTTTCAAGATTGCTTGCTTGCATTCGTCGGGAGGTACTATTATGTCCCCAATTCATATGGCTTGAAAAGAACTAAAGCGAGCACTTACAGAAGCCTAAACGAACGGTCTCCACTTTCTTCGGGGAAAATTTTCACATTAGCTAGATTATAAGGACATTGCATCTATAAATGGGTTTGCTCTTATATTATAGAATCCTGCCTCAATCTCTCATACATTATGAGTACAAGGCTTAGATCAATTTGTAGGCTGTGAAGACAAAAATCTATAAATCACAAGTTAGACAAAACTATGAGATCGAAAATTCTGATACACAATAGATAAGAAACGTCAAAAGCTACCAATAAAATCCCAAAGAGAAATTTTGCAACAAAGGTTATAATTAATTAAGAGAGGCTATTACTTGGAGGTGTATTGCTCTCCTGTGAACCCTGATGGTTGGACTTGCTCTTCCCTATATTTGCAGGAAATGGCAGTGTGGAGTCACATCTAGGACTGGCAAAATGCTCTACTTGCGCAGGCAGGCTTGCCGGGTTGACGAGGCCATGAGATGCTCCCATTAATTTCTCAGCATTACCATCAGCTCCCACCTGACCAGCTTCCATCTGCATTAATTTTAGCCTTTACCTTCTCTTTTCAACACCTATTATATCTGTGGTCGTTTACCAGAGCAACCATTTCAATCCTGTTACTGAGCAGCAACTTGAAAGAAGTCATAGCGCATAAATGAGGAGAAAAACTTTCTATTGGATCGTGTCCATGCTTGAACTGCTTAAAAGCCAGATTTTTCTAGCTTATTTTGGAAAGTATGCCATGTGTACATCCCAAATAGTGAGAAAAATCTCGCTTGCAAGCAGGCCCTAGTATGTTGTTAAACCAATAAGAATTTTTTCAACCAAAGATTCCAAATTTCTAGCAGCTCATCCAGCGGCCCTCTTTGTTATCCACACTATTAGAGAGAGAGAGAGAGAGAGAGAGAGAGATTCTGAGTGAATATGGTTTTTTCAAGCCAAATGTTTTCTATAGTTTCATTTTAGCTTCCAGAAATTTTCCTCTTCTCACAGAAAAAGCAAAATAACCCTCTTATAACAGTCAAGGTGAAAAATGTTCACTACTTAAACTTATTATTTTAATTATTCTAGTACCCCAAATGTTCAATTTATCCCTAGTAAAAACCCTTAACACCAAATCATCTGCTTCTGCGCCCCAATTAGCCATCTCCCTCTCACCTGCAGAAATGCAGAAACGATGAAGAAGGGTGGGGTGGCTGAGAAAGAAATAAATCACAGTGGTTTGGGAACAAGAACTAAAAGCAGGCCATTCAGTGAGGGTTTTTCATATTCTCCCAATTTGGTCCTTCTTAAACAAATTCTTCGAGAAAAAATCTGGAATTTTTCTTTTTCTCCTAATATAACACTTTTTTTGATTCTTACAAACAACATAAAAGAAAACTAAACATCAAAATGATCAAGGTAAATAAACGAGAAGAGATACTCCTGGACCCAAAAAAATAAATAAATAAAAATAAAAACCACATTCAAACCATTAAGCTTGAGCAAGAAATGCGCTACAGAGTGATTATCAATGGAAAAAACAAAAACAAAAGAATTACCAGAGAATAAAAGCAATTCACAGCTATCGGATGATTTGTGTTCGGAGAATAGGCCGCGATTTGGGATTCGGCCTACTCTTCTACCGTCGCTTCCGAGGAGAACTGCATTCTCCAGAACCGAATAATGCCACTTTTTGGTACAGTAGAGGACAAAGTAGTAGTTTTTTCCTCTCTCCTTAATATACCCTTTTCAATTTTATTGTTTTTTAGCGTATTTTTTATGGATATTATTGAGGAAAAAATGTATTTTGAATAGTTATATGATCAAAAAATATATGGTTAAAAAGTAAGAGAAAATTATTAATGTGATGAAAAAAATATTATTTTATTGAAAAATGTGATCGAAAATGAATTTTGAGAAAATATATTTTGAAAGAAGTTGGGGTTGAACATAGACTTAATATTGATTTTTATCTAAATATCGGTTTTATTTATTTATCTTTATCAAATTTGGTCATTTTTTTTGTTCCCGCTCACCCCGTTCGACTTGGAACTAGGACCGTAGAAACTTGAACTGAAAAATCGAACCAAAATTGTCTTTTTTCCAAACAGTCAATTTGATGCCCCCGTGGAGCTTTCAACCAAATGGTTTTGGAACAAGTTAGATCGTTTAAAACCAATTGGTATAAATTTTGATGTTTTAAATACAGTTTGAAATCAAAGTAAACCTTTTAAAAAATAATAATACATAGTAACGTTATTTAGTCCCATTGTAACACTAATTTGGGTAGCGTTAATAATGATAAGTGGACTCAATTGACTCATTTAATTTACCATCTAGCGCAACCAAAATTGAAGTTACAACCTCCAGTAAGGCTATGTAGCATTATTCAATAATATAAGTAGATAACAATGTATTTTTTAAATCTACTAGAACATCAGTCCAAGCTAGACAATGGTCAGTCTAATAAGCTACATTCTTACAAACAAACAACAATTGTCACTTACAAACAACAATTCATCATCGTTTATAGTTTATACCAAACCCTCGTGGAACTTACGTTCACAGCCAAAAGCCTTTTTTCTTTTTTAGCTAAAATTCTATCATTGTGGTCGTTAATATTATTGCATTCAGTTGTTTTGAAACTTAATATTGTTTAATAAAGCTGTATAGTAACTTTGTATTAGCTTTTATTTTGTACAAATTAGCTAAAAAGGTGAAAAAAAAATACTTCGTCGTAAAAAACTGGGTAATTTTATTAAAAATAAAATGCAATTTTAAAAACTATAGTTGAACAAAATAAGTAACTTAAAAATAAGTTTAATATACTTGGCACGTAGGAGCGCTGATGATGAGGTTGGAGTTGCTGTCACTTCTATTACCATTCCTGCTACTGCCTTTTGGTGTTGGAGGGGTACGCGTTTGCAAGCCCGGCTGTTGTCTACAAGCAACAGAAGAAGAAATTAGGACTCACAAGAATCCTTTTTGCTATGGGTTCATTACTAGATCAAGATAACATTATACTCTTAACTAATGCACCAACAAAATTTGTATTAGGATTCATGTCATAATATTTGATGCAGTATTATCAATGATCAGTGAATTGAAGACTAAAAAAAAAAACGCTGAGAAGGAACGTCCATACAGCCCACAAAGTCCAAAGAGAGTAGAAGAGTGTCATCTCATGTCACCAAGTAAATCAAGAAAAACCACCAAATTCTCAAAAGCATCTAAAATGTACCAGGACATGGTCTGTCTTCTCTACAAAAAAGAACGAATATAGTCAACAATTCCTATCTCTTCCCCGTAGCATCACATCATTTCAGATTCTTAAAGACAAACCTGTTTGGCCCCCATTTTCTAGAAATCATTTTTCCTCAAACTCATTTTCAACCATACATTTCGTAGGACCCACAACTTTTATCAATTTTTTTACCACACATTTCATAAACTTTTATCAAAATCTATTAAAAAATTTCGACATATATTGAATACAGAAATATCAAAAATAATTGCTTTCATTCTCGTAAACTCATTATGTACTCGTATCCGATACGTATCCAAACTTGGATACTCTCAGATACGCTATTATACTTACCGGATAAGTGTTATATAATTATATTATATTTTTAAGTTTTGATACATATCAAATATGCATCTTTAATTATTTTTTTAATTATTTTCAGTACATATCGGATACATTAGGATACATGAAGGAGAGTTTTATTGGTTGTAAACTTAACTAATTATCATTAGCTATAGATTGAGAAAGACGAAGTACTTTTATTTAATAGATTACTATTATTGTTATCAGTTATTTATTAAAATAGATAATATTTATTGGAAATGCAAAACTAAAATTTTGAATTAATTGAAAACTAGAGTTTTTTTATAAGAAATATACACAATCTGTGTTTTTTGATGAAGAAAATTGTATTTCTATTCAAAATAAACTGTGGGACATAATCAGAGACCCATTTAATACTTTGAAAGCGTTGGACTGCATGAGGCTATTAATATATCATTAAATGAGTCAGTTGGAAAGTATCATTTTTAATGATAATGAAGAAGCTGTTATTTGAGATATTGAAGAAAATGAAGTTGGGACAACTAAGGATTAAGATAAAATACTTTTAGTATTTTATTTTATTTTTATTATCATGCTTCTATTTTAGTTTTTTTTTTTTTACATTAATGAAATTATTTTGAGTTTTATATTTTTTATATCTATACACGTACCTACGTATCCTAATTTTTTTTTAAAAAAATTATATTGGTGTACTCGTATCATATCGTATTCGAATTAGGTATCCGAAACCGTGCTTAGATCTACAGAGACAGATCAAAAGTAATTCCTCCCATCTCCTGCACCTTTAAAGGAGATCATTCCACCTTAATTTTCAGACAAACAAGCTTGCGAAATTTCCTCAACATAAATAGGATTCTATTATTAGAATTCTTAAATTTTTTAAACTGACCCAGTAAAGGAAAGGGTGCTCACACAAAAGTGATAATAAAGAAATTGCATAGTAGCTTACAAGACATATCCAATCTGTCCATCAGGTAGAAGCATAGGCATCATGGCCATGCCAGTAGGGGTTGGACTTCCTCCATAGACCATAGGCTGCAAGTCAGATAGAAATTGATTTACCATGCCAAAGTAAACAAAATTTAAACAGAAAACCATTTTAAATAATTGTATGTATAGAAGAATGCAGAAGGCAAAACCATTTTTTAAATTTCGGAAATAGATTTCATGCAGTGCACAAATAATATTTTAAAAGTAAAAACATATGGTACTCCTGTGAGTAAGACTTCATGGTTAGCCATGCGTTTTCCTTCAACTAGTTATTGGCATTTTTATTGTTTTAATTTAAATAGATGCCTTATTTATTTTCACCCCCACCTTCAAATTTCAACTTCAATTTAATCCAGGTAAGATTGTAATTAGTAGGTCATCAGTCGAGATATATTCTTGTAATGTGATTTGTCATAACAAATTCTTATGAACTGTGTATCTGTATATAAATCTGAAGAACTTATTTCTAGAATCTTATGATTCTAAAATTGGATCCAATTTTCTGACCCAAGATTATCCTAGGCAGGATCCCAATTTTAACTACCCTGACTCTATTCCTGCAAAAGGGCAAAATCCCCTCTTTTCTCTCGCTGAAAAGTGCAATCAATACACATTAATCTAAAAAATAGCAGTAAAGGTAAAATAATAGTTCGTCCTTGATGATCTAGAAAAATATATATTTATTATTCAAGGATTTATCTGTAAAAGTAGAATGTCTTCCTGGATCTCTTGTGAAAAAGTTGGACCAAATTTCAGAATACGTATCTCTACAGGGTATCTGTGAGGATGGGGAGCGCCCAAAAACCTACTTGACGAGCTTCTTTACAACTGACTTTTAGGCGCCTCTGAGTCAAGTGTAGCAAGGGATTCTCCTAACAGAATTTTAGAGGCATAGAGGTGAAATGAAGAATGACAGGTTAACAACTGTTCCTAATGTGCGTTCTTGGCCAAACTTATGGCTAGTTTCTCAAAATAAAATAAAGGAACAGGAAAGGTCTAAAAGCATTGTTTTGGAAATACATAAATGGATGACAGGGAAAAGGGAATTAGGAATCAGTTGGAAGCTTTCAACAGGCATAATGACAAACAAAATTGGATGAATGGTGAAGAAAGATACACCAACTTAGTGAACATACAGTATGTATTCAACAAACATGAGAAAAAAGTGTGACCCCCAATAAAGGCCAAAAATAGGGAAATCTGAATCTTCAGCTAGTGGAAACTTCTAGGTACACTTTATGCCTCTAAGCCAATTTAGGTAACCAAAATCAGAAATTGGTGGTACAAAAAATATATATATTGAGCGCTGTGAAAAGTTGAAGCTACACATAATAAGCCTATTAGTTAATAAGTAATAGACACTAGAACCTAATCTTATAAGAATAAGGATTAATCAGAAATATGAACTGTCAAGTAATTAAAATTCATTCAGATTTTGCCCAAATGATGAAGGCGATTGTGTCTCATCCATGTTTACCTGTGCAAAACCAGTTGCACCAAAACCACTACCAATGGCGCCATAAGCTCCACCCGCGAAACCAAAACCAACAGCAGGTGAATAAGTTGAAAGCAGGCCTGGCATTTGTATGTTTGATCCTCCATGGGACTTCGGCTCTGCCTGTGGCTTAGCAAGTGAACACTCGAGCACTTTCCCTGACAAGGAATGAACACAACCAAAATCACGCATTAGGTTTTTGTTTTTCCACAACTACACACTAAGCAAATAAGGTTGGCAGTTTTTCCTTTCAAAAACAGTCACAGATATAAAAACAAACTACAGAAGCACTCACCATCTATTTCATATTTTTCAGTGTTTTTCAGTGTTTTCATAGCACTAGACCTATCAAAGAAATGCACAAAACCAATTCTATTGTTTTCCATTCCAGGCTTTGCTGGAGGTAGGACCACTTTTGAGATCTTCCCATGACGTTCAAAAATCTTCTTAAGCTGATCTTGATTTATGTCCTTTGGAAGATTCTTTGCATACATTGCCTTAACCTGCAAAAATAACCGCGATAGTTTAACTTTGTTTAAATCTGGAACAATTTCAACATAATACTCAGATCTGTTTATAAAGTCCTCTAAAAATTCGGGAATAAAGAACAGGCATAGGACTGTTTAGCATAAGTCTATATATACAGTTAGGGTAACTATTTGTACAATGTCATAAAATAAAACGTGTTCCATACTTCCATTAACAACAATATTAAAAAATTCTGGTAACTAATTACAACTTTTGCGTGTATACGTTCAACTTTATGAATGCTTTTTTATAATGAGGACAACTCCACGTTGTCTGTTGAATATCTTGTGCTTGCACAGTTTCAATATCTTTTGAAAACACAAACAGCATTTTTCTTACTTAATTTAAAGGCTCTGATACAGTGGAAGCTCATGAGCTCCTCAATTAATAATTTGTATTTCATCTCGCAGAAATTCAACAAACGTCGATCCTGTAAATCACATCTTTCTATATATACATGAGCATCCTCACCAAATGTAGGTTATCATTTAGCTTAAGAAGCCACCAAACCATACATACAAACGAAAACCATTGATCATTTAAGATGGCAATACTGCACCTTTATTGCCTTCATTATCAACTATGCTATACAAAGTTAAAAAGCCAACATAGAATAGAACCAAATATTTTCCAACCTGCGAATCAGCTGCTGAATCAGAACTTTTAGGATCAGCCCAGCTCACAGTGGGAGTGTTATTCTCGAGCTTAAATTTTGGATTCGTCATTTTCTGCCTTGAGTACTCTGCACACGCTTGATTATAGTACTCTATAAAGGCAAATCCCTTATTTTTATTAGAGGTCTTTGTGTCCTGCAATCTCAAAGATTGACATGTAGTGAAGAAAAGTTGCAAAACTTAATTTATGCAGAAAATTTTGAGAAAAAATATCACCAAGATTCGTGGAATTACCTTAACCAGTTGCACAGAAGTAACACCAGGCCCAGCTTCTGTGACTGCTTTCTTCAAGTCTTCATCACTCCAGCTCTTAGGAATATTACCTATAAACAACCGGTGCTTTGCTTGAGATGAAGAACATTTTATTTTTTTCCCCTGAGGAGGGAGGGAGGGAGGGAGAGAGAGATGAGCATATATAGGGAGAAAGAAAAAAAACTGAGAAGAAACCAGTGGCAGATAAAAGGAACAATCCTCAACTAAAATGGTAGAGAAGCATATTACCTTTAACTCAGCTTTGTTCAGCTTTTCAGTGGCTTCAGATGCAAACTCAACATTTTTAAAGGTCACAAAAGCAAAGCCCTTGTTCTCACCCGAATCTTTGCCTTTCATTATTCGGACCTAGATATGAAAACAAATAATGAAATTAGAGATTTAAAAAATGGAAAAGTTGTACTCCCACAAACAGCCATAAAGTATACCTCGGCCACTTCCCCAATCGACTCACAAAAACCTCTTAAGTCTTCCTCTGTAGTATCTTGAGAAATTCCACCAATATATACTTCTGAACCATGAGGAGGAAGGTCAAGAAGTTCAACGTGATTTTGACTCTCATCCTCATTCTCAACTTTTGATGCATTGGCAATGAGCCCTGTTTTAGTTTCACCACCATTGGCAATGTCAGCCTCTTCCTCTTGTTCTTCAACTTCTTCTTCTGGTTCTTCCTCTTCAGTTAACTCCTCTTCTACGTCTCCTACTTCCTCCTCTTCTTCAACTTCTTCATACTCGATTTCTTCTTCATCCATTAACTCTCCATTATTTTGTTCTCCTTTAAGATCCACCCGTTCAAAAGAATCAGTCGACTTTAGGCAGTCACTTGTTTTCTCAGGTTCAACTAGCTTAGGAGCTCCTGTTGTATTTGCGTTCTCCTTTGGCATCTTATTTGGCTATATATAAGATTGCAAGGCAACTCTGAAGAAGCCAGCAGAATTCATGGGAAGAAGTATACAGTTAACACATGGTGGACAAGAAACAAAATCAAAAGGAATTGGAACATTTTAGCCTTCATTGGCCACGGGTCACTGTATAAAAATATATGGGTTCCAACGAAGCAGGTTTTGGATAAAGGACATATAGAATAAAAGCCGGTTAACAGATAGAAAATGAAAGAGAACCTCAAATGATAATGCATGCTGTGTGAAGCAGGTGCATAACATCAAGAAAGAATTCCGTTCAATCATGACTAAGAATGAGACCAAAGAAATTATAAGATATGAAGTTGATTTTAATTTTATGGAAAGGTGTGCACAAGCACCAAAAATATAAGGATAAGAAAAGAAATAGCATGTATCACAAAGAGGATAAAGGAGGAATAGCAAGTACGAACCAAGACAATAAAAATCAATATCAGAGATAAATAATGCAGAAAGAGGATTGTTGAACATGCAGAATCATTCAGAATAGTGTTAAAGAAACTGCTGTATCAGAAAGGGAGTCAAGCCACAAATAGTCCAGTCTCAGGAAACTAGTTCCAGTTCCTAATAAATATACCAATCTACATGTCGTCCTGCAATATATCAACAAAAAAATGAAAAAAATTCAAAAAAAGTAAAGAACTTAAGATACATATTGAAATTAGAATTCCTTACTACGCACAAACTCAATTAAAAGAATCTGAGGAAATATAATGCCTCAGCAGCAGAAGTTCTAGATGAATGGTGCACGTTTATAAACACGAAGCTAGAAGACCTAATGAAACATTTATAGAAAATTTGCTAATATGACTCAAAAGTACTTCTCCTATGACTATTATTGATAAATAGTCAATATAGTTAATATAGGTACTTCTCCTATCATTAGTCAATATAGTTATCATGCTTCTAGAAGTATTTTGGTAAAAAATTCATTCTTTCCATGTCATTGGAAGGGAAGCACAATTCAGGTGCTGAAAATATTAAACAGACTTTCAGAAAAGTTATCTAGAGAAATATAAATCTTCAAGATGGCATTTGTCATTAAGTACAGTCCTATTATGACATGCTATCAAAGAGTGACAGAAATGGAAAAGCCGGCCGTTTTCCTTCCAATATCATCCTACAGTTCAATGTCTTTGTGGGGGAGGAACAAGAAGATTCACCAAGATGCTAAACCACTATCTATAGCCCCTAACATAGCAGTGATGTGCAGTTCAACAGCGATGTAAAGTTTCCACAAAAAACCGAACTTGACTCTTACATGAGAAAGCCACAGTGTAACCAACAAATGGGAGCAAGAAAATGCGCACAAACTCCCTTTCTTGAGAAAATGAGTTCCTAAACGCTCATTAATGGCAATATAGCACCCACAATGACCAGCCTAGATTCTATATTCACCGTGTGGAATTCTCATTTAATTCATTAATCACATGGGTGTAAAAGCTGATCTCAACTCTTAAATGAAAATGCCACAAGTGCAACCAACAAATGGGAACAAGAACATGCGCAAAATTCCTTTTAACTGCTCATTAATGGCAAACTAGCACCCACAATCTGAACTCCTAACCAGCCTAGATTCTATATAGGCCATGTGGAATGCTCATTAAAGCATTAATCAGACTTTGCAAATCACACCTCCAGGCCTCTCAATGTATTTATTTTTCTACAACGGTATCAGGATTGTGGAAGCATTAATACTAAACAGTGTTTATTAGTACATTAAGGAAATTCACTTGTCCCCTTTTGCAGCATCTCGTCATGGTCTGACGAAAATCAAAACACGAAGTTTCACTCCACTAGAGTGGAGCACATGCTCCCCTCATTGATTTGACCTACCTTCTTCAACATGCAGAGTTAACGCACTCAATTGCAGGTAATAGATCCATAATAAAAAGTGTTTGTGATTGTTCCAGAAGAAATTAAACGAGAGGTGTGATAGAGCTGGGTTTGTCTTTGCGTTTTTATACAAAGGAAGTGGCTTTTTGCCGAATTTGGCTAGAAAATTTGTTTCTNGAATCTTAGATCGAGGTTGTGTTGAAATTAAATTGTTCATAACAATCAAATCCAGCGCCGAAACAACGTATAAAACCGTTTCTACACAAATATATCTGAACTGATAGTACCTTCCAAGTTTGGTGATGAAGAATTGAGTCGAAATCACTGCAACGCGAGATAAAATTGGTGCCGAGGAAAACCTTTGTTTGGTGATGAAGAATTGAGTCGAAATCACTGCAACGCCAGATAAAATTGGTGGAAAACCTTAGCCGCTACTCCCCTCCTATTCCCTTACTTGAAACAGGCCCAGGTTATGAGCCACATCGGTTTTTACAAGGAAAGTGTTCTTTTGGTCACAAGGTGAAAGTTATTGTGAAATATTTTATAATGGTTTTTTTTTTTTTAAAGATAATTGTATTTGTGGTTGTCCAGACCAGTTCATGCATATCTCGACTAATTCCACGTGACTCAAAAGTTTACGGTCAGGTACTCACCCTGAGGAATTCGAACTGATAACCATTGAGGAGTAAAATCAAAACCTGACCAATTGAACGACCCCTCGAGGTTATATTTTATAATGGTTGTAAAAGCAATATTTGATATCAATTTGTTGGGAGAATTTGTTTAGTTTGAAATGAACTAAAATAAAATAAAATTTAGAATATAAAGTTAAGAGAGAAAAATTGTACTTTCAAAACTCAATTTTTATAATTCAATTTTTCTATGATGAAATACTACAAATAATCAATTTTTTTTATGGATTAATTGCTGATACATAAATTTATACATTCATTAAAATTTTTAGATACATGAATTTAAATAAATCCATCTATAATAATTCTAGATTCATGTAGATCGAGATTCGTCAAGTCAATATACATTGAGTCTAGATTAATGTGAATATTAATTAATTGAAAATTAATAACACAAAATTTATACATGACGAGAATTTTGTAATATTTATTACATATTGAAAAATGAATAGTGTATTATTGAAATAATTGAATTGTAGTAGGGTTAAAATCATTTAAAAAATATTCTCATTTAATGTGATATTTAATATATTATAAATAACCCAACTTTGTGACCGAATTAGAGAAATGCTTGATTATAAAAAAAATATATATAATAAGTTTACATAATGATTTACTTACTTATAATATAATGAATTTTTTCAATCAAATTAGTTTGACCATGCAAAAATTGATTATGTATTTGTTATTTAACATTTTCAAGTATTGTGAAATTTGCATTATGATATTTAAGTTCATGGGCTCCATTAATTTTAAAATACATTTT
>CAIGRP010020169.1:0-11343 GCA_903798385.1 Fraxinus cuspidata
TGCTCCTAAAGGAAGCCCGAGATATGTCATAGGCAGTTGCGCAACCCAATATCGCAGCCAACTCCTCCACGTTATCGACCTCTCCCAAGCATCAGATTTTCAATTTTATTTTCAATCCAGTTACGGCCTCAAAGCACAGGAGCAAACGACGCAAATTCCTAAATTGCTCAACATATACATCACAGAAAATTAGCGTATCATCTGCAAATAGCAAATGAGGAACCTACAACTGCTGAACAAAAAAGCCCCTTAACAAACTTTCGCCCACGGCCTTCTCAAATATCCTACTGAAGGCTTCCATTACAATGACAAACAGCAACGAAGACAGAGGATCCCCTTACCTCAATCCTCTGCTACTAGGATAATAACCCTCTGGAGTGTCATTCACCAAAACTAAGAAAGAAACCGTAGAGATACAAAATTGAGTCCACTGGCACTGCTTCTCCCCGAAACCATATCGCCTAAGCATATACGAAACAAATCCCCAGTTAACATGATCATAAGCCTTCTGAATGTCAAGCTTACATAACATTCTTAGAACCCCCGGGCGCAATCTTGAGTTAATGCATTCATTTGCTATAAGTACGGAATCCAAAATCTGGCGCCCTTTAACGAAAGCATTTTGAAACTTAGACACCACTTTCCCCAACAACTCATTTAATCTATTCGCCAAAATCTTCGCAATAATCTTGTATATCCCACTCACTAAAAAATAGGACAAAAAACTTTAATATCCGTCGCTCCCGATTTCTTAGGAAGTAGCATAATAAATGTAGCATTGGCACTTCTTAAGAACCTTCCACACAGGAAAAAAAATAACTAAGGACATCCACAATCTGATCGCACCACTTTCCAACAAACCTTATAGAATGAAAAAAGAAAATCCTTCGGTAACTGAAACCTTATCGTCATTCATGCTGAACATCACCTCCCTAATTTCATCCTCCTCAAATGGTATCTCTAACCAACTAGCATCCTCCTCATTAATAGTAGAAAAATCTAACTCCTCCAATTCTGGTCTCTAGTCCAACTGTTCACGATAAAGAGTCTAATAAAAGTTCTGAAATGCAGTATCTCAATATACCAGGGAGGAAAAACCACATTTTATCATAAATTTGGATGTTTTGAATCATATTTCACGGACCAAATCTTTTTGAATTATGAAATTGAATTAGTTGCATAAATACACAAGCTAATTCAACGCTTATTTTGTTCAACTTAGTTTCAAATAAACTATGTTTGCTATAGTTTACTGATAAGCATATTTCACTCATTGAATTAACACATTTAAAGCTTAGTTTTTGGCTTGTTCTTGAGCACTTTTGAGTGTTTTGACGTGTTTGCTCGTGTTGTTTTGTAGTTTAAGTAACTTGGTGAAAATGGCATATTTTGGGGCTTGGAATGAAGTTAGATTGTTGATCATGGAGTGGGCACAGAGTGGAGAAGAAAAAAGAGAAAAATAAAGTGGGAAAGAGGCAAGAAAATGAGGCTAAAAGCAAAGGAAGCATTGGCACCCGAGACAGAAACCAACAGAATGCTGGGCGCCGCGACATCCAGCAGAAGAAAAGAGTAGAATGGCTGGCGTTGTGGCACCAGCAAGGTTATCATCTCAGCGCCGCGGAGCCAACCTTGGGTGCTACGGCACCGCCACCCAAATTTAAGAAATCTCAAAATTTTGGAAAGTTTTCCAGCCCGATCAATCCTCATCTCGTCTTGAAATTTCAGAACACAATAATATAACCCTAGAGACCACAAGGAGAGAATTGATAGGGGTAAGATTCAAAAAATTAAGAAGCAAAGATAATTTGGCGAAGAAGATTATTCAACCATCGAAAAACTTGATGATATGATTTCTTTTTGTTTTAGCTATTTCTATGAAATTTTCCTTTACTTTTATTTGTGTTATTGA
Organism: Fraxinus cuspidata; assembly: GCA_903798385.1. Taxonomy (NCBI): domain Eukaryota; kingdom Viridiplantae; phylum Streptophyta; class Magnoliopsida; order Lamiales; family Oleaceae; genus Fraxinus; species Fraxinus cuspidata. Next base: position 1,910 of record CAIGRP010020169.1, read on the forward strand.
TTTAATGCTTTCAATTAATTGGCCACTAATTGAATGGTTAGATGTTAGTTAATTCCGACACTCGAGAGAGGGGAATTTAGACGCAATCACATCAATTGCACAACCAAGATTTTATGTATTTCAAGAGAAAGTGTAGAATCTACGATCTTGACAAATCTTGATTTTAATTCGGAATAGAAATATTTGAATAAATTTATAGGATTAATTTTTACCCTACACTCGAGAGATGGGGGTAGAATTACATTATGATTCTTGATTAATTCGTATAACTTGCATTTATTTATTGAATTCGTCACAATCATCCCTAGTTTAGATAAAATATTGATTCAAAAATTAATTCATCTGGATAAAATAGAGGCTACACAATTATAGTACTTAGTATAAAATTAAACTACAATCTTTGTGGGTTAGACACTCTATTTCCATTCATATATTATAAAACTTAACACCGTACACTTGCAGTATAATTTACGTTGTATCAAACGCATGACATTTACCAAAAATTTTAGAATTTCTAAATTTTGCTGGTCATGATGCGTATAGTTTTTCATCCCTATATGTTTCATGTTGATGGAGCATATCCCTCGTTTTGTGCTTCGTACTTAAGTCTTGAGAGGTCTTGGGGCATCAGTGTGCTTTCTGCATTCTTCTATAGATATTGTAACGTCCCCAAAATTTTAGAATAAAATTTTATTTGTTTTATATAGTATTTTTTAATATTTTGAAAAAAAAACGAGGACTAAATTGAAATAGGTTTTAAATTACTATCTTATTTGAGCCAAATAATTATGTATCGATAGAGTGATAAATGTTGATTTTGATAATGATAATCTTTTTGTGATTTGGATAAAGTTTGATTGCAATCTTAATTTGATAAAGTTTAAAAGTAATCGTAATTCTATTTTTTGAAATCAATTCTTATCCAAATTCCTTATANTAATCTTTTTGTGATTTGGATAAAGTTTGATTGCAATCTTAATTTGATAAAGTTTAAAAGTAATCGTAATTCTATTTTTTGAAATCAATTCTTATCCAAATTCCTTATATACATCGTTTCAAATTCTAATTGTATACAAACTCAATAGAGAATTTCAACTATAAATACCGTAAGAATTCTCATTATTTCACTACATAAAATAAAGAGAGCCATAGAAAAGAGATAATGAGAGGAAAAAGTATAGAAAAATAGAAGATCTTTTACGTGCAGGATTTTATTGTTTCCAACCTTTTAATAATCAAGGTAAGATACTTCTGTGCGAGTGGTTTGTTTCCTTATACTTTTATATTCAGAAATTTATGCATGAATTAGTGGACCTTCGGGTTCTTTATTAAGAGATAAGAAATTTTACGGAAATTTAAGATGACCTAAGATGGGTGTCGCTTGGTCATCGATATACTCCATAAAAGGAGAGTTGTATGAAGTGTTTATTTTATTATTATATAATTGTGTATAGAACTGCACGTATCTTATTGGGTATTTTTAAATACTCACTCTTACAAAATTTTACACGTAAGTTCGAATCGATTGGAACTGTGGTGGGATGGTGATGCGGATTGTCAGCAGATCGAGGGAAAAATAATTATTAAGTTTTTCTATCTTCAAATTATCAATTAGTTTAATTCGGTCAAATACATGTTATTTTATTAGTAGTTATGTAATTTTCTTAAGGATAAAATTTTCATGTTTTGTTTAAATTTATGAATATTCCAGTTATATTTTTTATTAAAAAATATCATTTTATTGTTCCGCCTTTGATACGAAGAAGATCGAATTTTTTGTAACACTTCAAGATTTTTGAAATTTTAGGGTGTTACATTGCTATTTTCCAAACCCATTGATAAATAAGTTATATACTTAGACACTTATCTGGTACTATGAGGTGGCTTCAGCAGGATAATATTGTATGCACAACATATTCAAGTCATATACATGATTGATGAATAGAAAGACCAAAAATTTAAAGAACTCAAACGAACATATCTCACAATTTTGATTCCTCCAAGCCTCTAACAAAATTTTGTTTCTTGCACTTCAGGTGACAGGAAGAAAGAAGTCCTTTAAGGAATGAGATAACTTGTTTTCTTGGAACCCTGAACATCAACCAAATATTTATTGCAAAAGAACTACATCCTGATTATATAACTTTAGTAAAATATGCCTCATAGTATATATAAGAAAAAATAAGTTCCTAGGAGTTTCTAAAAAATATAGTACCTCGCAAAATCATAGGTACCAAAGAATTGAACTAGGACAGATTTTTCTCCAGAAATTCGGTTTAGACCTTTGTGTTTGCCCTTAAGAGATTCATCCAAAATAATTGCTGGCCACATAGCATATCCTGTAAGCAAACAATATAATCCATTCACAAATAACCGAAAACTTGACAAAGGTACTTGTCTGTACTAGAAACCTTTATTTGAACCCCACACAAGACGAATATGGACCACGAATATATACAGAAAGGTCCTAAAAAATAGAATAAGCTCTCAATGAAATAGTAGTTTTTTTGACGACTGATTTCAGAAGAACCAACGAAAATACACCACCTACCAAAGATTGTACATCAGTTATACCCCAAGAATGCAGTATTTATTCTACTCACATAAACGAGGGACATTACAGCTAATAATCGGATTTACAGAAACCAACTTATACATGAAGACTGAAATAGGAAGGTAATGAGACTTTTTAATGTCACTATCTGGCATCAATTACATAAACTTAGCATTTGGTATTGCGAATTTGTATTTTATGTGATAGCTCTGGCAGCCCTGCTTTTGCCTCTATGCAAAAATATTTACAAGATCGTGATTACTTTTCCCCTATAAAGTAAAATTCTTTATTATCTGTTAGATATCATGTGCTTGTTGGTTTGCAGAGGAAGTAGGCTTTGTTTCTTATAATAAATTGGCAAAGCAATGTACCACACCTTCATGTCAGAGTACAGGATTTCAGATAGGACGATCTCAGGGAAGTTTAATCATAATGTTTTAATTTCTTCTTTCTGTCTAATAATGAAACTCTTTTGTGTCAAAGAATAAACTCTCTTCATCACATTGAGAAATATTTAAAATTAGTCCAAATCTGTTTCCTTGACGATAACTAATGAGTAAGCCCATTCAAAAACATCACTTAAAAGTGTTCATGTTTTCTTTCTTTCTTTTTAATTTGGTAGCTAAGCAGTTGTAGAGCTCCGAAGTTGAGTATTAATTTTCCAAATTACAGTTGTTACTAAAAATTTATTTAGATGAAAAGTATCTGATGGCCATTATTCACATATTTATTTTTGCTTAGGATAATCGGACAAGATTGATTGACAGGATTTAAAATGTGCCATATTTTTAATCAACTAGCAAAAACCATATATTTGTAGAGAACTCATGAGCACGACTATTGACATTCATAAGATTTATAATAACCAGAGTCAACGAAATAAGACTCTAAGCCTAAGACTAAATCATGGATTGGTGCACTAATGAATTTTGTTTCCAAGCTTGTTATATGCTACTTAGTTGAAGAGCTAAGCACAGCAGCTCCCTGTTAAAGAAATCAAAGTCAGAGCAAATTGTGTAAGAGAAAAGAAATCGGGATATTGACCATCAAAGTCATAAAAGAACATAAACTCCACTGTCCAAGATGCCTGCTCATATTTTGCCTTCATTTTCGAATTGAATTTAGTTGGAGGAAAATTACCTTTAATATTTTTATTAATCTTTTTCATTCACTCTCCAATATTATAGACATCCAACATTCTCTGGTTATGAACCTGGATTTACAATATAAGCTTGTAGTCACGTTACAATTTTAGGGCAGGGTAAAATAAGAGCTTCTCTGCTGTACCATCTTTTAACTGTCCTCCATTGGTACAAGATGTTTGGCAGGTAATATACAAGAGTCGAGAGGCTGAATTAAGGATTTCATTTTTCTAGAATTTTCATATCTTAAATATGAAGAGCTTGATGGGAGGCAATACAAGTTGAGGCTTTTTCCCTTTCTTTATTCTGGCACTTCAGTAAGATGTTTATAGTTAATTTGAGGCAATAACTATCCTTTTTTTACAATTATTAGACAAGCAATCATGTTTAAGTGTCTCTTTTCAACAAATTTATGTTTAGTTCTTAGCCATCTGATCCATCTCCCCTGAGGGATCTAATCGCATGCTACAATATGAAAGTATTCGCATTAGAATTAAGATATGTACTTAATTAGTAACAGGATGACATTTACAGCACATAACTACAGCAATTGTTATGGTTGAATGATGGGTGGTAATCTATTATCATCTTTTTATTACTACTAATTTATGTTGCAATACAAACAGTTGAAAACATGCTAGGATTGACAAGTTCAACAGATTTCAAAGCATACAAAACTTACAAAGCAACTATACCAATATAATTAAAACACATAGTCCGCCTGAACCACTGTACACATAATTTCCACCTTGAATAACATCAAAATCACAAAGACAAGTACCAGTAAGTTTTGCCCAAATTATATCTCCGGGCTCAAGGTCATGGCATTCATCCAAATTTGCAGCCAATGCCACCATCTCATTCACGTCAATTCGGTCAGCTTCCAAGCTCTTGTCAATGCATTTCAACTTTAAATTTTGCATTTCCTCAAGAGATAAATAGAACTTAATTCTTTCCTTGGCTAATATCACATTCTCCTCATCTTCGTCCTCATACTTCACCTGCATTGAACTCCATACATTGCCACCTTGCTCTTACTATCAACACATGCGAATGCAAACAATACATGCGAAAGGTAAAAAGAATGTTACATGGTGGCGTCCGGTCTCCAGAATGTAGTCGACTACACGACCAGAATACCACTCTCCTTCCAGTGGCCAATAAACCTGTACCAATTGACTCAAATTACATTTACCAACAATTCAATCATAGAGACGAGAATTCGTGAGACTACAAACATTCACTAATATAATCACAATGCACTAGTGCACTTTTACATACACGGAGTAAATTCATCCAATCACATATATAAATGTTTCTTTCATATGCGCACAGTAAAAATCATCAATTAAAATGTATAAATCCATACAGTGTAGCAAACGTATATATATGAATAAGAACAAGCATACAAATGCACCTACATGTATCAAGCATTCATGTGTCTGCACTTGAAATGAATAAATTTCTTACCTTGCATTGTAATCCTATAAATTTCTTTGGATCGGCACCTTCAAAACTCAACCTGCATCCCACAAAAAACAAAAATTCAATGAAATCAACCAAAACAATGATTGGTGAATTGAAACTAACCAAGGCATCATCGAATGAAGCCTATAAAATAGAGTAAAACATGCCTAACCCATTTCTTGGTCAAAACCCCTGAATTCTTCAACTCGTTTACAAAACAATCACTATTTCTACGCTTCCTAATACTGTCACTATAATTAACATTACTCCAGCAGTTCCTATTTTTACTGACTTTACCAAAATCATTTTCCAATATTTGTAACCTAAGCTGATGATCTAAATTACTCAATGCATTACAATCAATCCCCAGTTTGGTTAATTCAGTGCTTCCCACCCTCCTCCTCCTCTTCTCCTTCGTTAACCCTTCATCACCCACAGACTTCTCAACGATATCAGTTTCCTCTATTCTTTTCCGGCGCCGAGAGTAAAATTGGGTTATGGGCGGCCTCATAGGAAGTGGGGTTATCGGATTATCGTGATCAATGATTTGAAAGACCATATCCGGTTTATGTGACGCGTAGAATGCAATTCAGGGAAGTTTTTCTCCCGTAAGCGCTTGAAAAAATGGGGGACTTAATTTTATACTCTCGTTTTCTTCTGGGCAAGACAGATTGGCCGCCGGAGAAGCTGCATTGAACTGAGGATACTGTAGAGGGGGTTGGGTTACGTTATTGTGAGAAAAAATTGGTTTCCGCTGTTCACAGGTGATGAAAGGAGGGGTTTGGCACTTCAACTATTAATGTGTATTCCTAGGGCCCAATAGATATTACACCATGACATGTCATCCACGGGGAGTGAGGAAATTGGAGTTTCAATTCGATTTCAAAAATAAAAATAAATAAATAAAATAAGAATCATGAATCAATCGATTTTTCAGTCCGTTCTTGATTATTGAATCGGAATCACGGGTATCCAAACTTGATCGATTTTCAATTATTGAATCGAAATTGTGGGTATTCAGCATAGAACTCAAATTTACCATTTTTATAAGTTTTTTATTTTTATAATTTATTCAATCTGACTTATTGACCGGATGAGATGTAAAGGAAAAGATGTGATGAATAGGAACATTGACAATATTGGTTGTTATGTTATTTTCAAAGTAATGACTTTATGTCGTTTTTAGTGCGTGCATGATCTAATACTTCCTTATTGTAAATTTTCAAGGTGTGTTTGGTTTGTATTTCAATTTTCAATTAAAAACTGTTTTGAAGATTTGTTTTAAGATTTTTAAAAATGCGTTTATTTGTCACTTTGAAAACTTATTTCTCAAAATAAAAAATTAGAAAACACGTTTGATTTAAAATTTTGAAAAATTATTTTTATCACATTTTATTCTATGAAATTTGATTATTCAGTAAATATAGAACTATCTTATATTAATTTATTATCTAGTAATATTTACATTCTAAAATTTGTGAATCTTAAAATATTTTTTCTCATTATAAAAGTAAATATAAAATACATAATAAATTGAGTTCAAAATATAGTAAATAAAAAATTAATGACAAGGACGGAGAATATTTTTATATGTCATGTTCAATTAAATATTTTTTTAAGAAGTTTTATGTAAATAATCATTGAGAGCATGTTTGAGCCTCATTTTTTTTGAAAAAATAATGTATTTTCGAATAGTATTTTAATGGAGAATGTGTGGTTACAAAATAAAAAAAATATTAAGTTTGCGTATAATATTATTTTATTAAAAAAATGTGCAGTTGAAAAATAATAAAGAGACAAATGTATTTTGAAAATAATGAGGACTAAAAAATGATTAAGAGTTTAAACTATATTTTATAATTTATATTTTTTTTCGAAATATCGATGATTCTATTTTTTCAAAATTTTTATTTTTAATTTTCTTATAATTTTAGATTTTATTTTTCAAATTTTTTATTTATTTTTTTAAATTAAATTGGTTATAATTATATATTTTTTTCTAAAATTTTTAATTTTTAAAATTTTTATTTAAACACTTGTATTTTTCATGTTTTGAGTGTTTTCAGAATTTCACAAATTCTAAAAACGCTCGAAACATCAAAAATGGTTTTGAGTTTGTTATAAAATTATCCTTATTTTTAAAAATATCAAATCAAACACGTTTTTTGTGTTTTTAAAAAATGAAACCAAAAAAGGACTTGAAAATAGCAAATAAATGCACCTTAGTTTTTGGTTTGTTGTCTGTATGTGTAATTTGATGTTAATATTTTGTTAAATCTTGAATTCTATTTGGTGATAATATTAGATACTATTATGCTATATTAGTTGAGAACATATTTATATTGGATTGAAGATGTACTAAAATATGTATTTGGTGACATATTTTATTTTTCTATTTTTGCTAAATAAATTAAAGATATTTTGCATTTGTCAGCTCATGACTTTTTACACAAAAAAATGTTATAAGTAGAACTAAAATTCGATTTCAATAAAAGTTGGAAAAATGAATTCCAGTTTCTGGCAGAATTTTTTTTTTTTTTTTTCGCAATTGAAATAAATTTCATAGCCAATTGTTAAAAAATATTTCAATTTAATTGACAATTTTCATGTAAAATGAAGCTAAACGAACACTAAAATTTGATGAAAAAATAGTTTTCGAGCAAATTATTTTTTTTTTACCTTTGGCAATGGTAACAAATTTCATAACCAGTTGTAAGAAAAAATTTCACTTTAATGGACAATTTTCATGTGAAATAAAGCCAAATGTGAACAAAAAGATCCAAAATTTCAAAAAATTTTCGGGTGGAAAATTATATCAATTAAACACACTTAGTTAACAATTTCATGGAAAACAAGTTGTAGACAATTACTTTCCCTGGAATTCATTTTTTTCCACACATTTCCATCATTGTAATCAAACGGACCCTAAGAATAATTTGGGTTTTGACTTTGAACGAACAAGAATTCCTCTTGATTACATTTAATCCTTGTTTGATCCCCATTTTTTTCAAAATATATTTTTCTCTATTTTATTTTCAATCACGAATTTTTCAATAAAATAATATTACACGCAAATTCAAAACTTCCCTTAATTTTTTTAATCGCACGTTTTCTATCAATAAACTATTCAAAAATATATTTTATACGAAATTAGAGATCAAACTGGCTCTTAAACTTGTAACTTGAGAACTATATGTGAAATAATTGAAGTGCATGTAGACCTTATTTGTATTGAAGTGCATGTAAGTTGAAGAATGGATTAATTTCGCATTTTGTACGACTTCATTTTCATTGGAAAATTCGTGACAAATGTGTATAAAGTTGATGCAGTTCATCGTATGTCTCTTTCTAAAATTATGTTATATGTATAAAATTTTTGACCTTAAGTATGTTGGACAATATTATATCAACGTTAACTATATTTTTTTTCGGTTGTGTATAACATCGCGTGAAGTGACATTCTTGTCTTTACGACTTCTTTTTAATTTTGAAGTTATGACGAACACACAATGAATGTTCTTCGTGACTTCCCTTCACCGAAATGCGAGATACATGAAGAATTTGTTCCTATAGTACATAATGGAAAAGAAAAAATGTTTATGAAATTATTAATAATAAGGATGAAATTTCTCTCATCAAATCAAAACAAATATGGTAAAGACGGAAGGTTTCTCTATCCTTGAGATTCTAATGAAGAAAAGACATGAAATTAGTAAAATTTAAATTTTGAATAATAAACCCAAGGTAATTGATGAATAGAGTACTAAAATCGTATTAAAGCCGTGTTTGATATACATTAAAATTTTCATTTTCATTCTTCTACTCATTTTCAACCACACATTCTTTAATAAAATAATATTTTCTATCACATCAATAATTTTTCAATCTTTTTCAACCACAAATTATCTATTAATCTACTATTCCAGAATACATTCTTTCAAAATAATGTGGTTCAAACACACCCTAAAAGTCTTTTATATAATACGGCTTATTTTGCAAGGTATTGCCCGATTCATGATAAGAAAAATGGTAAATAGCACAAAACGACCTTATCTTTCAATGTTATTGTGCAAAACGTTCATACCTTTCATTTTTTGGCATTTTCACCCTTACTTCCCACATTTCATTGCGCAAAATGTCATTTTCAACATTTTTCCAATAAAATGACGATTTTACCCTTCTATTAAAATGAAACAAAAATAAAATAAAATAAAAAATAAAAAACTAATTGCAATCATAGTTATGAATTTTTCAAATTATTACAAATAGTC
>CAIGRP010020177.1:0-17566 GCA_903798385.1 Fraxinus cuspidata
GGTAAAATTGTCATTTTATTGAAAAAATGGTTGAAAAAGACATTTTGCAAAATGAAAGGTGAAAGGTAAGGTGAAAATGTAAGAAAATGAAAGGTATGGACGTTTTGCACTATGACATTGAAAGGTAGGGACATTTTGTGCTATTTACCCTAGAACAAAACATTGGAGACCCTTTGGGGAGATTCCACATGGATAACTATCTGAGTGTTAGTGATTAATCTCTAACGTTCGGTAGTGGAATTAGTTATTTGACTTGAGGTCATCATAGTGCCTTAATAAGGGTGGTCATAGTTTGATGATATTGGATGTTTGAATATGAATTATTTTAATGTTAAGTACAATTGTTGTTCCTTTTATTTTGATAAGATCTTAATGGTTACGGTAAATTATAAAATGACATTTATATTCTAAATATTGAGTATTGTATAATGAGTATAGAAATTGAAAGACATAAAAATTATAATCTAAATAAGATTCATATCTGGCATTACAGATTTGGTCAAATAAATGAGAATAAAATTCCAAAATTACATGGAGATGAATATTTAGGTCAAATGATTTTGAATCATTTGATAAATATGAAACGTACATGTTAGGCACAATGACCAAATCCTTTTTTACTTGAAAAGGTAAAAGATCTGCATAATTACTAGAAGCATTTTCTCTTATCTCATCACATTTACTGACGACTATTTCAAAAATGGTCATGCGTATTTAATGAAATTCAAGCATAAAACTCTTGAAAGGTTCAAGAGATTCAAGCTAGAAATAGAGAAACAAATATGTAAATGTATTCTCACACTAAGACCTGATGTGAAGAATATCTAGGAGGCAAAATTTTAGATTATCTAAAAGAGAATGAGATTCTCTCGCAGTGAATTTCACTACATACACTGCAACGTAATAGTATATCTAAAATGAGGAATCGTAAACTATTAGATATAGTACAATTAATAACAAGTTGTACAAATCTTCTAAAATCGTTTTAGGGTCATGCACTGATTGCCACATGCTATGCACTAAATCGTGTCCCATCTAAATCGGTTGACAAAATTCTATATGAGTTATGAAAAGACAGAAGGTCCAACTGCCTCATATTAAAGTTTAGGATTGTGACCCTTATGTAAAGTGCACTGAATCGGATAAGATTGAAGCTAAATCCGAAAAAATACATATTTGTTGGATATCTAAAAGAGATATTTGGATATCAATTCTATAATTCCATTCACAAGAAAGTGTTCGTCTCATGACATACCGTCTTCTTAGAAAAAGAGTTTATTCTAAGTGAGGACAGTGGAAGTAATAGAATTTGGGTTAATTTCACTGGTGGTCACCTAACTTTATAGTTGGTGTCACCATTGCCACCGAACTTAATTTTATTTCACCATGGCCACTGAACGTTATACTTAGTGTCATCATGGCCACCCAAATTAATTTTATTTCACCAATGTCATTCAATTGCATATAAAATTTCAATATTGCCACTTAATTTTATATAATATTTCACAATGGCCACTCGGCTTCTTTTTACTATTTTCATTAATTTTAGAAGGGGCAAAATGACAATTTTGCATTATATATATATATATATATATATATATAATTAAAATAAAAACTTATTTTTAAAAAAATTACTTAGAAAAATAAAATAAAAAGTTATTTTAAAAAAATGTTCTTTAAAGAAAGAAAAGAAAATAAAAAAATTATTTTAAAATAAACGTTTTAAGTTTTTTTTATATAAGTTTATATTTTATTTTATTTTTTAAATTTTATTTTATATATATAATGCNAATAAAAACTTATTTTTAAAAAAATTACTTAGAAAAATAAAATAAAAAGTTATTTTAAAAAAATGTTCTTTAAAGAAAGAAAAGAAAATAAAAAAATTATTTTAAAATAAACGTTTTAAGTTTTTTTTATATAAGTTTATATTTTATTTTATTTTTTAAATTTTATTTTATATATATAATGCAAAATTACTATTTTACCCATTTTAAAATTAATTAAAATAGTAAAAAAAAGTCAGTGGCCATGGTGAAATATTATATAAAATTGGGTGGTCATAGTGAAACGTTATATATAATTGAATGACTTTGGTGAAATAAAATTAAATTGGGTGGCCAAAGTAACACTAAGCATAAAGTTCAGTGGCCATGATGACACCAACTATAAAGTTGGGTGGCCACCAGTGAAATTAACCCAATAGAACTTGAAGGAGTTCAAGAGTCCACAGATATAGTCGACCAAGTAGATAAACCTGAATCTGATCCCACACATATTAAGGGACATACTTTTGATCAAGAAGTAGAGACTTCTGTGGACACATCAGCGCCGTGTAAATCTTGTAGGATCATTCGACCTCCTAGAAGGTACGAATCCATGATTAATAATCAAGCATTATTAATCGATGATGATGAACCTACTAATTATACAGAAGTAAAGTCAAGTGTTGACTCAAAAAGATGGCAGAGGCCATGGAATCTGAAATGAACTAAATGCATGAAAACAAAGTTTGGACCATAAGCAGCCCTCCTGATGGGATAAAACACATAGGTTGTAAATGAGTTTACAAGAAAAATGTCGAAGTAGATGGAAACATCCATACATACAAAGCAATACTAGTAGCAAACTGTTATAAACAAAGACGGTGTTGACTTTGATGAAACTTTTTCACATGTACCCATGCTAAAGCCTATTTGGATTTTGCTTACAATAGTTACATATCATGATTATGAGATATGGTAAATAAATATCAAAACTGTTTTCCTTAATGGAAACTTGAAAGGGGAAGTGTATATGACACAATTCGAAAGTTTTGAATTAAAAAATCAACAAGGTATGCAAGCTTGATCGATCCATTTATCGATTAAAGCAAGCTTCTAAGAGTTGGAATCTTCGCTTTGAAATCTTCGCTTTGATGAGACAATCAAAATGTTCGATTTTATCAAGAATGAAGATAAACCATGTGATTACAAGAAGATAGTGGGAGCGTTGTCGTATTCCTAATATTATATGTGGATGACATATTATTAACAAAAAAATACATCTCTATGTCTCAATTGATGAAATCATGGTTGTCAAATAATTTTTCTTGATATATATTGGAGAAACAATTTGTCTATAAAGATAGATCCAGAAGATTGCTTAACTCGTCTCAATCTACATAGATAAAATCCTGATAAGATTTTATATTGAGAAAATGAAATTAGAGTTCATGGATACACTGATTATAATTTCTAGTCAGATTAGAATGATAACACATCTCAATCAGAATATTGATTTACTCTTAAGCGGTGTGTTGGAAAGGAACCAAATAGGAAAAAATCGTTGATTTAGTAGAAGCCTTATACTTCATTACTTTAGAAAGCAACAAAAGTCGTGGCATGATCAGGAAGTTCATCAATGAATTTGGAATAGTTCTTAATATTGTTGATCATATGCTTCTACGTTGTAATAACAATGGAGCTTCGTGCAAGAGAATGAACTAAGGTCTTATCAATGATCCAAACATGTGTTAAGTCGGTATTATCTCATTAGATAGCTAATACAATGAAATGACTTAAAGAAAGAACGAATTCTAATAAATTATTAAATTACAGATCCACTAACAAAGAGTTGTCGGAGCAAAAATATGATCGTCATGTAGACTCTTATGGTATCAGTGGGAGTTTGTAAGTGTTATGCCTTAATTCCAATCAATTTTGAACATAAACACTTTTAATATATACTTGTTACATATTTATGGTAAGATCTATTATTTAATTGAATTAATATTCTAATAAATTAAATAATAGAATCCGTAAATTCAAGTCTTTGTAATTTGTTAATTGTGATTATGAAATACAATTTATATATAATTGAATCTTAATCATCTATGGTCGTAAGTAATAACATGATACGGATATCGTTATTATGGATAGACCATCACGTGTGGCATTTTTTACCTGTGAAGTAAGAAGTTGATTTCACAAGCTAAAGTGTGATGACGCTTAAATGAACACGTGGATGTTTTGTTAGAGAACAAAACATTGGAGATTAGCTGGGGAGATTTCTCATGGATAATTATCTGAGTATCAATGGTTAATTTCTAACGTTTCGTGGTAGAATTGGTCATTTGATTTGAGGTCATTATAGTACCTTATATTATGGATAGATTATCATCTGTGGCATTTCTTACTTGTAAAGTAAGTAGCCGATCTTACAAGCTAAAGTGTGGTGACGCTTAAATGAACATGTAGATGTTTTGTTAGAGAACAAAACATTGGAGGCCCGCTGGGGAGATTTCTCATAGATAACTATGTGAGTGTCAATGGTTAATTTCTAACGTTTGGTAGTGTAATTGGTCATTTGACTTGAGGTCATCATAGTGCCTTATATAAGAATGATCATACTTTAATGATGTTGGATGTTGCTCTACTAAGGGTTACTAGCATAACATTGCTCGGGTATGTCAAGAATCATATGAAAGTCGTGAATGATCACTAGAGGATTCATCACTCTTAAATAGTAAGAGATTATGATCTACATTTCATTTACTTAAGTTAATAACGAAATCCTTGACCAATGTGTATTCATAGGTCTAAAAGAGTTTTCAATTTATATTGACTTAATAGTGGAATGAAATATATAACCGATAATTGAGATTGACACATATTCATATCTCGTAATTGATCAGAATCATATTGACAAAAGGATTATAATTTCATGGTAAATGAATAAATTTGGTTTTGTCAAACCACGTGACATTTCTCATCACATGTATTACCCGACACATTGCTAGATGTCAATATGGGACGACGAATGTGAATTGGTAATAAATTAAAAGGGGTATTTTAATTTATCGATTTTGATTAGATCAAAATAATCATTAACGTCGTAAGGCGTCGTAATCGGGAACCTGAAGGGTCATACACAAGGAGAACTAAAAGAATGAGATTCAACAGTTAATTAATTAACAAGTGTTGTACAGTTAATTAATTGGGTTACTTATTAATAGGCCCAAATTGATTAATTGGATTAATTAATTTATGAACCAAATTTAATTAATTGGATTAATTAAATATTGGACTGGATTATGTTTAAGAAATTGGCCAAGCCCACTTGGACTTATATTAATAAGCCATAAGGGTTTCAGGAAAAAAAACACAATTTATATTCTTGCAAACTCAAGAAAAGAGAAACCCTAATTCTCTTATTTTTTTCCATGTGTAGATTTCCATTAGAAGCTAGACAATTGGACAACTTTGGATTGCAAATCGTGATTGTTCATATTTCAAGATTAATAAAAAAGTATGCAAAATCTCCAAAAGGTTTAATTTTCTATCACGGTTTCTATCTAAACACAAAACAGATCATTTGTGGTAATTGAAATTTGTTTTATTTTCACTATGCATGTTAAGTACCAATTGACCAACTATAAAACAATAGTCTTAGGTATAAAGCTAGTTGGTTAGTAATGGGTTTCACTCAAAGGGAAGTGATTGATTACAATGAAATATTTTATCATGTAGTTCAATACTCTTATATAATAATTCAGTTATTTTAAGTTTTTCAATTTGACTTTGAATTAGAACAATTGGATGTTAAAATTGCATTTTTAAATGAAAACTTTGAGTAAACAATTTATATCTCTTAACCTATAGGTTTTGAGCGAAAATAAAAGAATAACTTTGTGTCTTTTATATAAATCTATGTGTAGTTTAAAACAAGCACCTAAACAATTTTATAAAATGTTTGATACTTTTATAAAAATGACTTGATTTTAATAAATGAATATGATGCATGTTTCTATTTTAAAGAAAATTGTGAATCTGATTCATGTTATCTTCTGTTTTGTGTTGATGATACGTTACTTGCCAACAGTAATATCGTTTAGACTACTTTTATTAAATAGAAATTGAAACTTTATTTTGAAATGAAGGACTTAAGTACAACAAGAAGAATATTAAGAATGAAAATATATAAAAAGAGATAGAATAGGAAGTAAATTATTTTTAAATAAACTAACTTATATTTCTAAAATATTGGATAGATTTTCTATGTTTGATGTAAAATTTGTGAGCTTGGCTTTAGTAAATCACTAAAAACTGTAAACAAAACAATTATAATAAAGTTCCCTATGTAATGTGGTGGCATTGTGATGTACATAATAGTTCGTATAAGGTCAAATTTAGCCTATGTTATTAGTGTGTTAACTAAGTTCACGAGTAATCGTGGTAAGGGTAATTGGAATGCTATGAAAGGGCTACTTAGTTAACTTAAAAGCATATCAAATTTGAGTTTTTTTTTTTTTTTTCTTGTTAAAGGAGGGTGATACCTCCATAAATTTATTAATATGCCCTAACTTGTAGCAGATGAATACCGTGGTTGCAAGAAAATAATGAGAGCAGTAAATGAGGAAGTACTACTTTCCTTACAATCAAAATAGATGATGAAGAATAAAGTAGTAAATAAAGAAGTACTACTTCATTTACAATGAGAACAACGTTAAAATAAAGTTCAAACTCTGATACCGGGCAATCCATATCTATCAACTTGTACTAGTGCTCTAATATGTTATGGTAGGTCAAGTAGTCCATATACCTGATATCGCCGATGATCTCGACCCTCAGCACTCATCTAGTGAAGCAGTGAATAGCCACTGTAGAATCTAACTTTACCCAAATCGCTGAATAAACTAACCTTTGAGCTAGTAAAATCCCATGAAGAATTGCCCAGAGTTCTGACTCTAATATAATGCATGGTCCATATGAAGCTGAGAAAGCTCTGATACAAAGTCCTGCGTGATCTCTGATGATACCTCCCCTACTCGCATAACCATCCTTGACCCATCCATCAGTATTGATCTTGACAAATCCGACTGATAGAGTGCGCCACCAAATTAGAATAGGGGGAGATGGGGAATGGGGGTCCATAAAAATAACAAATATGGGTGCAAGTGTCAAATCCCCTCGCCAATGCACTGCTCGAAACAATCATCCCATATGAAAAAAGAGATCATGCGATAGACCATCCAAATGATATGTCTGGCTACCAAGCAAATCCCCATATGCTTTGCTTCATTTCTCGCGGTCCACAAATACCAAAATATCAGTAGATGAGTGATAATGAGAATGTGTCCAAAACGAACATACTATCCAAAATACCCTCATCTCTGGAATCTCTGCCTGACTCCCTCTCATGAACTCATAGGTTTCTAAAAATATCCTCAAAATGCTGCCATACCTGATTGGAGATGCTATTGCCAATGAAAATATGATTGATAGTCTCAGTCTTAAAACAACACTGGTAGCGAGAAACTAACATACATCCAATCTTTCCCTGAATAACCAGCAGATAAATGAGATAGTGACGGCAAAATGGAGCTCCATAGTAACCTGTACGAATCCTAATACGGCATCCCGAACGTACGAGCTGCCATGCTAACTTGGTATCGAAGCTACCATCCGATGTATTCCCCCAAAAAATTAGATCCAAGGCATCTGCACATAAAGCTGTGTGGAAATAGGGATGCCAAGGTGGTCTCACCCATCCATCAATCATGCCAAAAGGAAATCTGATCCTCTCCAAGGTGCCATGCAATGTGTGCCTCTCTCTCGAGCCCAACTAATTTCAGCCTCTTCCAGATAGGAGAAGCTGAGTAGGGAACTGCTACAAATAAAGGATGTGTCCCCATACAATACTTGCCCTGTAAGAACTAGGCTCAAAGAGATCTCTGAGAACGAAACAACCACCAAAGCTTCATGGAGAAGGCGTCCACCACATCCTGTAACCTCCTTAAGCCTAGACCACCATCATCAATAGTAGGAAGGCAAATCTTCTTCCAGCTCCGCTAATATAAACGTCGTGCCTGTTCTTTGAAATCCCACAGGAATCATGCAAAGATGCTCTCAAGTTTCTTTATGATAACCTTAGGGGTTGCACAATCTGAAGGTGTTTCAAATTTGAGTTTGATGTTTACTAAAGCAAAAGAAAAGGTTATGTTGAAATGTTTTGTTGATTTTGTTGGTAAAAGTGATAATAGAAATCTACATTTATATATATACATGTATGCAATTTATAATACATGTATCAACTATAAATCATAGTTACAAAAAAGAGTAGCTTTATGTTTTATTGAGGAAGAATATATAGTTGCCACAGACGATGTTAAGGAAGAAATTTGGTAAAGGGAATTGCTGAAAATAAAAGGATTTATTGAAACTGATGTTATTTTACATTGAGACAATAAAAGTGTAATACAATTACGTAGAAATTCAGTCTATCATGATGTGTGTGTGTGTATGTTAGAAATGAAAATAAATAAAATTAGAGATTGTCTAAATCAATGTTATTAAAATCAAACAGGACCAAACCGGCCACTTCAACCAGAAAAATTAAGAATCGGACCAAAATTCGATTTGATTATAATAAGTTATCCGCTTAATAAAAACCAGTCAATTAACTGAAAACCGGTCAACTAAACCTGAAATCAGTAACTGGTGACGACTTTAGCGATTTGACTGGTTTCCAAAACTTTTTTAAAAAAAATTATTATATAATAAAGTAGTTACCTAGGAGATTGGTAACCCATTTAACCATATTTCTTCTCTATTGGAGCCCTTTTATATCCATTTCTTCAGTCGCATAATTGATACACTTCCAATGTGGAATTAAAAACTTCAATAAAGCATACTTATTCAATACGCTTTCAGCATGGGATCGACAAACTCAATAAAGCATACTTATTCAATATTATTTATGGTCACATGGTGCATAACGACAAAAGTAAATTATTCAATTCCTATAGATTGCTAAAGCATTTGTTATTTTTAATCTTACAAAGTGCAGAGTTTCTATAAAGTGTAATCGTGCAAACATGGAAACCAAAAGACTACATTTGAATAAATTTAGAGATTTTTTAAATCAATGCTATCAAATCAAACCGGCCAGTTCAATCGAAAAAATCGAGAACCAGACCAAAATTCAGTTTGGTTATACTAAGTTAACCATTTGACAAAAAAAACCAATCAATTAACCGAAATATCGGTCAACTAAACCAAAAATCGAGAATCGGTGACGATTTTAATGGTGACGATTTTAATGATTTGATAGGTTCCCAAAATTTATTTTTAAAAAAGCTATTATATAATAAAAAGGTCACCTAGGAGATTGGCAATACATTTACCCATTTTCCCACCCTATGGAACCCTTTTATATCCATTTCTTCAATCCCATAATTGATACACTTCCAATGTGGGATTAATAAATATCGAGCTAAATTTCTATTCTTATTGATTTATCACTATATTGAGCAAAATTTCTACTTAATTTATGTTATTTTATGATCGATTTTGGTAAAAATCAAGATTGGGTGAAATTGGATTGAAACCATACAAAATTGACAAATTGGGGACCAAAATAATCAAGTCTTGAAGATGAGGACCTACCTTGAAAATAAAGAGGCATTAGATGTACAAGAACTTAATGTGGAGGACCAACATGCACTTAACTATCAAAAATTCAAACTTCTATTAGTTTCCTATTTAAGAACAAATTCCACGTGGTGGTGGATGATTTAAGATTCCTATTAGAGTTATAATAGACGTCTATATATATGATATTCATACTTTCACGGGACACACAATTTTAGAGAGAGAAAAACATGTAATTATTAAGATCAAAGAGCAAAAGGCTAGGGTTTAAAAACTTTTGAGATTAAATAAGATACTTGGTTAAAGATTCAATTCTTTCCATGATTATAATTTCAAAACTCAGTTATAAACTCTATATTCATTTATTGTTTTTCTTTCATTAACATGAGTAGCTAGATTATTAGTTAGCACAAACAATACAACTCATGTGTGACCTACCATGTTTGATACACATTCTTGTAAAATACATTTTTCTCTCTCTTATTTTCAATCACACGTTCTTCAATAAAATAATATTACACACAAATTCAAAAAAATTCTTATTTTTTAAACACATATTTTCCATCAAAACACTATTTAAATGCATTATTGGGAGAATAACGTGGCTCAAACAAGGGTTTAATTTTCAAGATTCTAGTTCTTTAACTTTTATATGTTGATTTTATTTATAGATTTTAATACTTTGAATTACTTGGTCAATAATTTGATAATTTTGTGAATCTATTACGAACGAGTGGGGACTTTTAGGTTTAGACCACATAGTAAAATCTGAAAACTAGTGTAAAAGTACAGAGATAAATTTTCTAATTAATGCGGTCTTTACATGCATTCTCAGAGATGTAAGAATTTAACTAAGTTCATGTTTGATCCCCATTATTTTCAAAACATATTTCTTTAATAAAATAATATTACAGGAACATCCAAAACATTTCTTTATTTTTTAACTATTAATTCTCCTTCAATTTATTATTCAAAAATGCATTCTTTGACAAATAGTGGGCCCAAACAAGGTTAACATGTATCTTGATTCATATAGAAATAAGAAATTGACTTGGTTAAATAGAATGATTTTGAACTCGAGAAGGGTAAATTGAAAACTTTAAAAGAATTCGACCGAAACTCTACATTAGTAAAGAATCTTGATTAGTGAATTATAGGGGATCTATAGGTGAAATTGTAAGTCCTAGCATTCACATTCATATTTTTAAAATCAAAATACGATAAATTGTACACGTTAGATTAATTTAGTTTACTTAGAATAATTTAGTTATAAATCACAAACCATATTGTTTGGTTTCGATCAAATTAATGTTAGGAATAATTTAACCAACAGTTAAATAGTAGTTCTCGTGGGAACGATATCCGACTCTTAGGTCCACTTTATTGCTTGTTAAGATCCGTAAACTTGGGGGATATAAAATCAATACCAAGTTTTTGACGATGTTGCCGTGGAATAATTACATTAAATCTTAGCTCATTTTGTTTTGACTTTTATTTGATTAGTTTATTTTTCTTATTTACATTTAATATTAGCTCATTTAATCTTAGCTCCATTTCCAAGGCGACGATCTTAACTAGATTGATCTGGAAATAGAATGTGCCTTCAAATAAAAACTCAAGGAACATAAACAAAAATCAGCAGAATGAACAAGTTGAGATCATGAAGGAGACTTGCTAGTATCAATGTTCTTGACCCTCATAGCAATAATCGAGTGTTCCAGTATTGTATATTTAGATTTTGGATAAAATAACTTTCGGATAAGGGCTGATTAGATGAATTTAGCCAGCAACACCCTCAAGTTCTACCGGTTATCTCATGAAAACCCGAACATACACATCTCAAGATTTATCGAAGTTGTCAAAACTTCCATGCTCCATGGGTTAATGAAAATGCAATCAAGATATGATTATTTTTCTATACATTGAGAGATACATCTTTAGAGTGGTTAGATGTTGATCTTCACTGAAGTATCACTACTTGGGAAGACTTGAAGAGAAAGTTTTGCAATAAATTTTTCCCACCTGCAAAAGTAGCAAAAATCTAACTGAAAATTCAAACATTCCAGCAACGTAAAAAGGAAAGTTATCACGAAGCTTGGAACAGATTTAAGGAGTTGATGAGAAAGTATCTAAATCATGGATAATCAGGTACAATATTTCTATGCTGAACTTTTACCACGTGCTAAATCTCAGGTGAATTCTTTAACAAATGGGTCCACAATTGATAAATCAGTTCAACAATGTTTGGACCTATTCAAGTTTATTACAACTTTACACTCCATATTTTCATCAGAATTCTTGACCTGGATAGCATGGCATCTACTAATGCACATATAGTTGCTTTGACAAAGTACGTAGAATTATTGGTTAAGTCTCAAACGCATGGTGCTAATGCTATAATGGTTAGTTATGTATGTGAGAAATGTGAAGCCAACTACGTTACAGAAGCTTGCTTGTTGGTTGCTCTTCCAGAGGACAAAGTAAACTATATCCAGAATGGTTCTCGCAACTTCAACCTCATTCATAGACTTATAATCTAGGATGGATGCAACACGCGAACTTTAGGTGGTCAAATAATCAACAACAAGGGAGTAGTTCAAATTTTCTCGGGCAATAGAGAAAACCAAATTTGAGAGAGATATTTCAACAATACATGTAGAAAACTGACAAAGTATTCCATCAAATTGATTCAAATTTTCAAAGTCTGGAAGTCTCTATCAAAAAGTTGGAGATACAAATTGGTTAGAAGGATCTTTCCCAAGCAATACGTTGACCAGCCTAAAGGAGCAAGTGAAAGTTATAACAACCAAAAATAGAGTACAATTACCAAATATTTAGAGGCCAGAAAAGAAAAGAACATGAGGTAGAGGTTAATAAGTCAAGAAGAAAGAAAAATCTACACCAACCATAGTTGAGGAGGAAGAAAGAAAAGAAACACCAATAGTGAGACCACCTAGTCCAGTCAAGGCTTATATGTCCCTAATTGTTTTCTCAGCGGTTGCAGAAGAAAAAGTTGGATAAGCAATTTGCAAAGTTCGTGGAAGTTTTGAAGAAATTACATATCAACACCCCTTTCGAAGATGCATTAGCACAAATATCTGGGGATACCAAATTCCTAACCGAAATTGTTTTCAGCAAAAGAAAATACGAAGAACATGAAACAGATTATTTGAACGAGGAATGCATTGCAATTCTATTGAAAAAACTGCCTCCAAAGTTAAAAGATCCAAGGAGTTTCACTGTACCTTACATCATTAGTTCTAATTATTTTGAGCATTTATTGATTTAGGTGCCAATGTTAATTTAATATCACTCTCTATATATAGGCCTCTTGGATTAGGAGATAAAAAACTAACAACTATATCTTTGCAGCTAGCTGACAGATCCATTAAAAAATCAAAGGGTATTATTGAATATGTACTGATAAAGGCTAACAAATTTATCATCCCAGTGGATTTCATTATCTTAGATATGGAAGAGGATGCAAACATTCCTCTAATTTTGGGAAGGCCTTTCCTAGCCACTGGAAGAGCATTGATTGATGTGTATAACGAAAAGATGATTCTTAGAATTGAGAACGAGCAAGTCATATTCAATTTATTCAAGGCAATGAAACATCCTTTGACTTCTAATACTTGTTGCCAAATTGATGTCCTTGGTGAGCTTGTAGATTATACCTTTGAAGCTGAACACCCATCATATCCATATGCGGCAAAGTCAAAATCATTGTAATAAAAAAATCTAGCAACAAAAGAATATAATCTACAGTTGGCTGAACCATCTATGGTTAAGAGAAGTTGGCAATATTAGTCTCTTGGTGCCAATCCATCATCGCCAATACCTTCAGTGGAAAAGGTTCCAATTCTTGAGTTAAAGCCTTTGCTATCATATTTATATTATGCTTATTTGGGAAATTCCATTACACTTCCAATAATCATTGTGAATGACATAGCAGAGGATGAGAAGAAAAAATAATTGGAGGTACTAAAGAGATACAAAACTACCATTGGATGGACAATAACTTATATTTGGATAATTAGTGATATTCTTTACATGCATAAAATCTTAATAGGGGATGAGTCAAAGCCATCAGTGGAGGCCCAATGCAGATTGAATCCGACATTAAAGGAAGCAACTTGAGGAAAAGTGCTGAAATTATTAGATGCAGGGATTATTTATCCGATATCAGATAGCTCATGGGTGAGTCCAATACATATGGTGCCTAAAATGGGTGGTAATACAGTGGAGAAGAATGAAAACATTGAGTTGATTCCTAAAAGGATACTAACCGGGTGGAGAGTGTGTATTGATTACCGAATGCTGAATAATGTTACAAGAAAATATCACTTTTCGTTGTCCTTCATTGATTAGATGTTGAAAATGTTAGCAGGTCACTCTCATTACTGCTTTTTTTATGGATATTCGGGGTACAACCAAAACCCTGTTACTCTTGAAGATTCAGAGAAAACAGAATTCAATTGTCCCTACGATACTGTTGCATTTAGGAAAATGCCTTTTGGTCTATGTAACACATGCAACTTTTTTTTCGTTGCATGATGGCCATATTCTCTGATATAGTGGAAAAGTATATTAAAATATTTATAGATGAATTTTCAATTTTTGAAGTTTCTTTTGATAACTTTTTGGAACATCTATCAAAAGTATTACAACGGTGTAAGGAAAGAAATTTGGTGCTTAATTGGGAGAAATGTCATTTTATGGTAAAAGAAGGTATACTATCGGGGCATCAAATCTCCTCATAGGGTATTGAGATTGATAAAGCCAAAATATATGTAATTGAAAACCTTTAGCTTCCAGCTTTAGTCAAGGGGATCATAAGGTTTATGGGACATGCAGAGTTCTATAGGAGGTTTATCAAAGATTTCTCAAAAATCACAAAGTCTCTTTTTAGCCTATTGGAGAAAGATGTGCCATTTAACTTTTCTGATGAGAGTCTAAATGCTTTTAATACTTTGAAAAAATAGTTAACAACTGTACCCAATATAATTGCACTAGATTGTGAATTGCCATTCAAGCTCATGTTTGATTCCAACAATTATGCAATGGGAGCAGTTCTAGGAAAATACAAGGGAAAAATTTTATATGTCATATACTATGCTAGTAGAACTTTGACAGATGCGCAAATCAATTATGCCATAACTGAAAAGGAGATGTCAGCAATGGTATTCCTTTTTGATAAGTTTTGTTTATATCTGATTGGGTCAAAGGTCATAGTTTACACGAACCACGTATCTTTGAAATACTTGTTTGATGAGAAAGATGCCAAACCTCAATTATTTCAGTGGGTGCTATTGTTACAATAGTTTGATGTGGAGATCCGTGTTAAAAAAAAGGACAGAAAATAGATCACTTATCATGGTTAGAGCATGCAAATGAAGCAAATGAGGTAGAGATTAATGAAGTATTTCCATATGAGCAAATAATGTAGGTGGAGTGAGTATCGTGTATTGTAAACTACTTTGCTAGTTGTTATGTGGATCCAGACTTCACTTATTAGCAGAAGAAAAAGCTTCTCCTGAAGCTAAATTCTATTATTGGGATGATTCACACTTGTAACAAAGATGGGCATATCAGATAATCAAAAGGCGTATACCAGAAGATGAGATGAAACCAATTTTGTCACGGAGTTCAGGCTTTAGCTTATGGAAGCCCTACAAAATAGCAATGAAGGTACTTCAATGTAGTTTCTTTTGGCCAACATTGTTTAAATATTGTCATAGCTTTTGTAGATCATGTGATAGGCACAAATAGGTAACATATCAGCTCGTCTGAGATGCCACTAAACAATATATTAGAGGTAGAAATCTTTGATTTGGGACATCGATTTTATGGGACCTTTTCTCCCCCATCCTACAACAATCAGTATATTTAATGACAATTGACTATGT
This sequence comes from Fraxinus cuspidata, assembly GCA_903798385.1. Taxonomy (NCBI): domain Eukaryota; kingdom Viridiplantae; phylum Streptophyta; class Magnoliopsida; order Lamiales; family Oleaceae; genus Fraxinus; species Fraxinus cuspidata. The sequence goes on from CAIGRP010020177.1 coordinate 15,323, forward strand.
ATCAAAATTGGTGGAAGATAAAGCGTTGTTAACCAATGATGCAAATGCGATTGTGGGATTCATCAAGAAGTATATATTCAAAAGAAGTATATTAAAGCCATGCTCTACAATTATGGGATGCAACATCAAATAGCCACACCTTATCACTCTCAGACAAGTGGACGGTTGAGACTTCAAACAGACAACTAAAAAGAATCTTGGAACATACTATGAATGCATATCACAAAAGATTGGTCAAAAACATAGGACGATGCAATATGGGCTTATTGTTCGCTTTCATAACACTGATTTGAATGTCACCACACCGGATGGTGTTTGAAAAAGCTTACACTGTATCTCAAGTATTCCCTTATGGTACAGTTAAATTATACCATCCAACAAAAGGAAATTCCAAGTTGAATGGGGAACATGTCTAGAATGATCCTTGATAATACTATTCTAGAATGATCGGGCATAAAGTCAAGCTAATAACATTAAAGAAGCGCTTCTTAGGAGGAAACCCAAACTTTATCCTATTATTTTCAATTATTTCGATGTTAGATTATGCAATTTTTATTGATTTTTTTATAATTTATCTCTTTTTGTAGGTCAGTGATCGAGTTTGGGGGCGACAATGCGATTAGAATGGAGATTGGAGGTTTTTTTTTTATAAAAAAGAGGGAGGTCTGATCGAAACTCAATGCCCAAGCGCTAGGAGAGCATTACCGGCACCAAGTCCAGTACCTAGTTGCCTTCAATTTTTTTTTACAAAACTTTAGCGCCTAGGTGCCACCAACTCAGGTGCCCAAACTAGAATACCAACCCTGCTCTAAACACGTAACCCAGCATCTAACTTTATGACCATATAGCCTAGGTGCCCTCCCATTTTTTTTTTTCCTTTTAAAACACTTTCTTAACCCTAAATTCCCCATTCTTTCCTCAAACCCTAGCTCGTTCTTCTCTCATCTCCTTTAACCTCAAAAATCCATCTCTTCACTAATCAATCTCTTCCAAAATCATAAAACCATCATCTCCACATCCCTAATTTCATAAAGCCCCACCTCCATCCACACACAACTCCTTCAATTCACACCCTAAGCTCGAATTTTCCATCTCCCAAAATCAACCCAAAACTTATTCAAATTTGTGGGCCCTCAATTCCAAGAAGGATTTTTATGTCAGACTTGCAAGGTCTCGGGTAGCACACCATTCACAAAGTGTAGCGACTGAGCAAAAAAATCTTATATTTCATTTTAAAAGAAATTTTCTTGTAGAAATCAAAATTAATTTAAGTTATATTATTGATGAAACACAAAAAACAGAAGAATACATAGATAGAGATTGCTTGTACAAGAATGAGGAATTCAAAACCACAGAAGAATATGTTTGAATTGACTTGATTATTATTTTGATTATTTTTTACTTCCTCCTGGAGAAGGCAGTTACCAACAACCAAACAATCTCTATTTTTTTCTTTCTCTCTATAAGCAATGGAAATGAGAGATTTTTGCAGGAGAGAGGGAAGAAAAGTACCGTAAAAGAGAAAAAAATATTATTTTAAACCTTCGTTTTCTACTTGTCATAGAAAATACATCAACCATGTATGTTCACCGCAATTTTTTATGGTGATGAAATTTGAATATGTGCAGAGATTTTGTTTTCTGAATAATGTTGTATATCGCAATCACCATCTATACATGAACGTGTATAAGTTTAAATACAGATTTTCACAAGAGCTATTCTAGAAAACACTCTAAGATTATGCCTATATAATAGTGACTGTTACAATGAATTGATTTACAGAAAATTTGTAGCAAGCCGAGAATCAAGCCTAGAATCAAATAGCCGAGAATCATGTTGTCAGTTACAAATTTTCTGTAAACAACATTATATGCACCTTTGTCGCAGGGTGTAATGTGGTAGTGTTAATGGTGTCTTGCATATATGACAATTTCTTTATTTTTTATTTTCCTTTTTCCAAAATAAGTGGATCAAGAGCATTAAAAGATTGGATGACTAGTATTGTGACTGATGTGGAGAGCATAAATAGACTTGATTATGCGTTTCTAAGGGACATGGAGTGACTATTCCTGATGGTTCATAAGGCTTTGTAATTTATAGTGATGCGTCTAAACTTGGTTTAGGATGTGTCTTGATGCGACATAGGAAAGTGATAGCTTATGCTTCGAGGCAATTGAAATAATATGAACAGAATTACACTACTCATGACCTTGAACTGGCAGCGGTAGTGCACACCTTGAAGAT
>CAIGRP010020181.1:0-11334 GCA_903798385.1 Fraxinus cuspidata
TGTACTTTTTTCCAAAAAAAAAAAAAAATGTGATCATGTTTGCAATTAGTTCTTTATTTTTCCTTTCTTTTCTTTTCTATTTTATTTTATTTAAATAGGAAAATATTTGTCATTTTAGAGCTTTTTATTGAGAGATTGAATGAAAATAACGATTTCGCAATGAAAAGTATATAGAGGAGTGAAATTACAAAAAAAAAAAATGCAATGTTGCATCGTTTTGCACAATAAGCTACATACACATGGACGTTTTATATTAATAACCTTTTGAAATATTTATATCGAATGGGGCTTCATATTATTTGTTTCACTATTTTAATATTATTAAGATCCTTTTAATTAGTCCATGTTAAAGTATATTCAATAGACTCTTTATTTTTAAAGATCATATTCTATCATTTGGAGAGCATCTTTAAATTTAGAGAGTTAAAATTTTGAAGTACTCCAACAATCTCTTTATATTTAACACTAAATTTTATCACTCCAAAAAAATATTTATTATTTTTCTTTATCTTTTATTTTAACTAGCTTTTTAAGGATTATTTTATTGTTTTCCTACATTGAACATTGAAATACTTTGAATGCATTTAATTATAAAGAGTGGATTTGACTCTTCAAATTTGGAGAGTCAAACTCACTCTCTAAATTAAAATGTTAAGTTAAAGAGTTTCTTGAAACATGATTTTAAAGGTTGACTCTTTAAAATAAAGAGCATCGCATATTTAAAAAGTATATTGGATATACTCTTAGACCATTTTTTATTGTAAAAAAATGAGTTTAGTAATATTATTTTTTTTTTTAGAGAATGTGTAATTAAAAAGTAAGAATTTTTTTTTTGAGTTTACGTAAAATTTATTTTATTGGACAATGTGGGGGTTGAAAATGAGTTTAAGAAAAAAAATGAGTTTTTTTTAAATATTTTTTTATATAATTTAAATTTTACTTTTAAGTTAGTAATACATAAATTTAATTTTTTTAAAATGAAGCTGTGATGACTAACCCAAATATGACCTAATCAAGTTCAACCGTTGTTTGGAGGTCATTATTTGGAGAAAACACTATTTTTAATAGTAAATTTTTAGAGAATATATTGTAAAAAAGTAAGAAAAAAAATTGAATTTTCATGTAGAACATATTGAAATAAGGGTGCAAATGTTAAATTTGAAATGATAAGAACAATTTGTGCAATAAATTCAAACGATTGAAAACGTTTTGTGCGAATTAATTTGAGTTTGAATATTATGCAGTTTGGATCAATTTGTAAGTGAAGTCTTTGACTAAAAGGGAAGTCCTACACAAATGTGATCAGGTCTGAAAGTGATTAAGCTATATTTCACATTTAAATTTAATTTATTCAGAAACGAGTTTTAAAATTTTAATTATAAGCTTGGAGAAGGTTGATAATTCAAAATCAATTTTTCTTGACGTTTATTGGGAAGAAAAATTAATTAATTAATTTTTTCAATTAATGACTTTAATCTACACTTCGATCAATTAGAATTTAGATGTCAACTTTGATCATCAATAGATTTGTTAAAAAATTAGCTCATTAGTCCCAATTTCAATGCACAAATTAATTAAACGACTTGTCCAGTCGTCCAATTAATTTGTCCTAATTTCTTCTCCCTACAAACCAAACTAAAATTTAATTGCAATTTGAATAATAAAGTTGGCCACATCTATGATCCAAGAACTTGATATAATCTTGTTATTAATCTAGAGATTTCTTAGTGATAAACTTTCATTAGAAAATGGCCCTAAAGATTTTTTTTTTTTTTCTTCAAACTTTTGTACTCATAACTTATAAAATGGTGAGAAACGAGATATGCCATAGCTAGTGTATCCAAATGGTCTTGATAATTTATTTATTTATATTAAAAGTTATTTAGAGTTTTAAAAAATTAAGTCAATTGATAAATGAAGGATTTAGTGATTAGACACATTTTAATTGTCACACACTAACGGAGTGAGGGGTACTTTCTTAGATTTTCGCACAAAGCGCTCAAAATTTCAAGATTGACCTTGACTATGATCAATTTGTTTTCAAAAAAACTAGGGTCAATTTGGACCCAACTCTAAATCTCAAATATTATTTGAAGTGAAATTTTGATTGAAGGTTTGCCCAATCACTTAAGACTGCCACAATCGTGATCGATAACTATCACAGACGGTCCCGCATTTCACTAGCTTTATTAATTTATTCTAAAACATTTGTTTCTAATGATTTGTTAATTCTTTATCAATTTTATTTGAAAAAAAATCATNACTAGCTTTATTAATTTATTCTAAAACATTTGTTTCTAATGATTTGTTAATTCTTTATCAATTTTATTTGAAAAAAAATCATAATTAATAAACAAATGTTTTAGAATAAATTAATATAGAATTTATAACAATATTTATAATGATTTTATGAATTTTTAACTAAAATGAATTGTTCTAAGTGAAAAGTATGAAAAAATATATCTAGGAAATAAGAAAACGAAAATATATAGCTTAAATATTATAGTATAAAAATTTTAAAATAATATAGATGGTTTACTTTTAGATAATAGGGGGAATTCATTACAAAAAAATAAACCTTAAAGGGACGATTATGATTTTATTTTTAATTTTTTTAAATGGGAGGGGTGTCTTTGTTAATGTCATGAACATAGTCTCTGGTATGTTTATATAATTTTCTTCATTTTTATTATTTTTATTGAATTTGGTATATATTTGTAAATTTATTGTGGTGTGTTTATTAAAACTACGTTTTAATGTGGTGTGGATATAATATGGTATTGTAAGTTTTGTGCTTGTAATATAAACTCCCTTTGTTTATGACAGTCTCATTAAGTGATCTATTAAAATATAACTATCTAATTAAAAATCTTGTTAACAACAATTCAGTGGGATAAAAATACTAAACGAAAAAAAAGTACAACAAATTATAAATAATTTGGAGTAATCATATACCGTCTTGTTAAAACAATGTCTCAAAAAATCAATGGGACAAAATCTAGTGAAGAAAAAAGAGAGAAGCTACTTTTCCTAATTTTGATCAAGAGAAATTCTTATATCGAGTCATTCATATCTTGTGCACCAATATCTCCACTACTACCATCGTCATACAAAATATTCACCTATCCCTTCTTGATTGACTATAGTAAGAACAATGCAATTACATTAATATCAAATCTTGTTACTCTCTTCAAGAGTCTCATTACAATTTTTAACATATGATAGTAAAAACATAGAGTTATGTTGTGGTTAAATGTATTGTATGAGAGTTGCGTCATTAAAATTTTGTCAAGAAATTCATTATAACAAAATCTTGATCAAGGGCGAGTACAATGAGTATTTACTTCCCCTCTTGATCATATTACTCAAGACATAAAATATTGTCGGTTAACTCAAATATTGCAATAGATAATACGTTTGTAAATATATATGTCACGTAAATTGACATCATAGTCATATGTGAACTTATAGATGAGCTTAATGTGTATCAAATAATACCCTGCATTATCATAACAAACTAGTCCAGAATCATGAATTATTAGCAAAATACAATAGTGCATTTAGTTCATTAAGGTATGATATTTCAGAGCAATAAGTTGTTCATTAACACTTTGATGACGAAAACGATCCTCTTTCCATTTCAAGTGAGAAAATAATCATTCGGGTATCAAATCGATGCGGCATTTCAATATGAAATCAACACTTTTTTCTACATAAATTGATTGACTAACAAGAATTCAACTGGTTTCATATTCAATTTGCACGACAAGACAAAATTTTATTCTGCAAAAAATCACGGTCTTGTTTTTAATAGGATTTCGAGCCACCTGCTCCAAGAATTATATCGAATGTGCAGTAGAATTTGCATTTCTTAAGACTATGGAAGGTCCGTACTTGGCTGAGTCCATAATGTGTTTATGGTTGGTGATGCAGGAGCGCACTAATTATTTTCAATCTGGTAAGTAGTTTCATATTTTATTTTTCTAATTTTTAAATATAAAGAATCGGACCGAATCGAACTGGGTGGTTCGGTTCTATAGTTAGGTATGGAATCAATGGTTCCACTTATGGTTCAGTTTGATTCCCTTTAAAATTGGATCGAACCAGACTATGCACACTCTTAGTCATTCATATACAATTTTTCAACAAATATTTATTAAAGCGATTATACAGCATAAGTCCAAATTGTAATGTATAATTGAAGTTTGATGGATCAAGTTTCTAAAAATCTTGAACTATATTATAGGCATATAAATCCTTCCAAATTTATATATAGATATTATTATGCATGTCATATAATTTGATCATTACCATATTTATTAAATACATATTATGCATTTAGGCTAACAAGATATCAACTTATTATTCATTCGCTATAGAAGAATTAACCTATTTATATAAATTTTTAAGAAAATTAATGTTAAGAGTCGTGCATTATATATGATTACTTTATGAAGCGCCGAATTATTTACAAAAGTGTTGTCGATCACTTTTATTCTTTTTTACAATTCCACTTATTTTGTCATAACAACATAATTTATTAACAAAACATTTCCATTTTTAATATTTTAGGTAACTAAATATCTCCTGAAGTTTTACAAAAGTTAGGTCTATATACTTTCCAAGAGTATACGCCACTTAAACGAGATTATCATAATATTTACTCCATTTTTCTTTTGAGAATTTATTCTTGAAATTGATGTCATAATGCTTCATGCAAGCATGGATTTACCCAATAAAATGTCAGCAGATTGTCCTTCTAGGATGTTAATTTGATTTAGAGAATTAACAAATCATATATGTGGTTTGGTTAATCTCATTTAGGCATGTAAACAAATCTTGCAATTTAGTTATCATTAAGTGTCTGTTTGACGAAACTTTTGCTTTTATTTCTTATAGAGCAACTTTCTCTACGATGTTTATTTTAGGTCAATTTTCTCTAAAAGTTCTGATGGCATAAAGTATTTTCAGAAAATTATTCAAATATATTTAAAAGTAGCTTTCAACTTTTCGAAAATCTTACCAAATGTGCCCTAAGCTACTTGACTTGCGAGCTTATAAACACTTGGTAGTTTTCTTTTATTACTAGTTTTTATGGCTATGTTTGACAAAAAATGGTTGCAACAATTTCTATCCCTTTTGCAATGATTCTTGGTATGGACTAAACGACTTGAATTAGTTACTTTACTAAAATATTAGTTTGATTCATGGCTTCATCTATCTACTAACATCAATTCTGAAAGAAAGTGTAATAGCTCTAATTGCGTCCTACATTGCAACACTTGTAGTTTTCATAAATTATAACTACTTGAACGCTACAAAATAGTGTAAGAACTGTAAAAAAAAAAAAAAAAAAAAAAATGTATTGTAACACCTATATATTTAGAGAGAACCACAAGTCAAAATTATGAATATCCATTCAATGTGTAAAATTGTTAAAAAAAAGAAAGAAATTATTAAAGGAAATAAATATTTGAAAGTCACTATCTTGCAATTATCAAGGTATAGAATATTGACTGCATTACAATAATCCATACTGCAATTAACTCCGATAATTGAGGCTAGAGTTCTTCCCATCAATTCTTTACTTTGGTCATTCTAAATTTAAAGATCGAAAGCTATACACACTTGCACTACTCTTATTGAACGTCGAGGTTCAATTGAGAATGAATAATGATATTCGAAGTGAAAACTTTCAGTAATTTTCTTATTGGACATATATGTGACGATTTGTGATTTAGTACATTAATATAGTAGTTTTTCATTGACTTGTGTATCAAATCACAAACTGAGACATATATGCCACGTAAAAAAATTACCAGTAGTCTTTGCTACGAATAACATTAAGAATTTCATATTGTTGAAGTTTAGAGCCTATATTTTGGATGTCCAACCGTATGTATGTAAAATGGGTAAAAAGTCCAATTCGTCACTGAACTCGCAAATCGGTTTCAATTTTGGTAACTAGAGTATTTTTTTTTTCAAATCAATCATCAAACTTTAAGATTTATTTCACGTTGCTTATTGAACTTTCATTCATTCCACATCAGTCAAATTTTGTTTTGTGTTGATCATTATGAGTCACCTTGCTACTTAGAAATCGTCGAAATGGATTAACATCAATCCAATAAGTTTTCAAAGGAATCTTCTCTCCGCAATGGCAAAATGTATGGTCATTTGACGTGTCATATTAAGCACTAATTTTTGTTCCAAATTGGTCATTGAACTTTAGTTAGGCACGTCATTTGTCTTTATCAGAGTATCTTCAAAATGCTCTTTAAATCATAGTTATAAAATCTGACCTGGTCTGCTCGATCGGAAAACTTGCGACCCAGACTATTGAGCTGGCTGGACAGATTAATTTGATAGAAATGTACTTGGCTCGGTCAAAATTGGGTTTTGACCGAGTTAACTGGCAATTTACCTGGCCTGGTTGACTTTTGATTGGGTTTTGAAATCTTCTTACAAAATTTTTGGGTCCAAGGGAATTGAAACTTATGTTAAGGAATCATACATTAAAATTATAATCTAATAAACTCTTTAAATTAACATTTTAAAATAGAACGTGACTCTCTCTGTAATTAAATACATTCAAAGTATTTCAATTTTCAAATGAGAAAATTAATATAATAATTTGGAAGGAAGTTAATGAAAATAAATGATATAAAAAAATAATAAATATTTTTTGAGAGTATTAAAATTAAGTATTAAATATAAAGAGTCTGTTGGAGTACATAAAAATTTTTACTCTCTAAATTTATAAACACTCTCTAAGTTACAAAAAAATGCTTTTTAAGAATAAATAATCTTTTGGAGATGATCTTAGCAATATTAACCGATGACAAGGCACACATAATTGATGAACTAAGATTCTTTTACTAACTCATATTGTTTCTAGCTCGACAAATTATATATGTAAAATAATCAATTCTGTGTATTTTTTATTATGAGAAAAATAATAAATTTTGTGATTTGTATACAAGTCATCGGTGCCGTGAGCCTTGGCTTTTATGAGTTATGCCATCGATTCCATAAATGTGGATGAAGAAAACAGACGGAGTGCCTAATTTGAAACATAACCAATTTGTTTGATAGTAAAGAATAAAGATGGATAAAAAGTGGAAGTGATATTTTGTGGAATGGTTGGATGAGAAATTGAATATCAAATTTTTTTTAGTATCTTTTTATTTGGTTCGACTGGGAAAAATGAGCAACTCACAAAAAAAGTTGTCAAAGTATATGCAATAAAGTATTTAAGGTTTTTAAAAGTGTATTCTACTATTCCATCAGGGAAATTTGCAATCAAATCACTTAGGTATGATCCGTTGAACATAGATTTAATTTTTCAATTTTTTGGATTCTTTGAAATTTGGTTTATCTGTTTCTATTATTTCGATAGGAACGGATTTACATTGGGGGTAGTGGGCGTCACTTGCATCCACACTGAATTTAAATCTAAAATTTTGTGCAAGATTTTAAAAAATTCCTTAATAGTTTTCAATTTTGTACCACAATTATTATTATTATTATTATTATTTTGAAATTTGCCCCCTCAATTTTACAATCCTAACTCCGCCCCTGCATGTATCTTGTAAATGTTTATAATGTGTGCCAATAAGTTAAGACTTGATTTATGAGTTTGTAATTACTTGGACAATTTTCTAGCATAAGCCGATTTTAATGGTAAATTTTAGTAATATTACTTATAACAATATATCAAAGTAGAAATGGTTTTCGTGGACTCGTGGGCGTCGGTTTTGATATGGTGTAATGTAAAGTCTCTAATAGCATCCCAAATTACTTGATGTCTTGACATGTTGGTGTTTAAATATTTGAGCACCATTACATGCTAATTTAAGGTGAGTCATACCAAAAAATGATTGTGGCAATGATATATCATGTTTGGCTAAGCTTAGAAGTCAAAAAGGAAGCCAAAGAATGGCTTATTTTGAGATTATTTTGGTAAAATCACTCTTGATACTGTTAAAAAATAAGTCGGTTTCTTTTATAGAATCAAGACCTTACATGCTTGTATACTTTCAAAAAACTCACTGGTTGAACTTTTGAGAACTCCTTGAGTGTCTAAAAAGCATTGCATAAAGGTCTAATTTATTTTTTTAAATTTGAAATTCTTGAAGGAAATAATTATTTTTGAATGTCATGGTCTTTTTGTTTTTGTGTGTAGAATGTCATGGTCTTGTAATCAAGGTAAAGAATGTTGAATCATTGATTGCATTGTAATTTACAATAATGCTAATTGCAAATTAACTCCGAGAATTGAGGCTAGAATTTTTCCTATCAATTCTTTCCATCGATTATTCAAGTTTTAAAGATCAAACTCTAAGCACACTTGCTCTACTCTCAATGAATGTTGAGATTCAATGTCTAACAATAGTTGAAGACGTTTGAAAATGCACCAATTTGAAACAAACACGTGTTAACTCATCATAACCTCGTGTCTTCGTCGGGACGTGAAATCAATTAGAAACAACTTAAATATGATTAGGAATTCCAACAATTAAATAAATACAATATATTAAAAATACAATATTTTTTATAATAAAAATGTCCATGACTCTCCCTAAGTTGAGACGTGTTAGAACCAATATAATAAAAAGCGTAAAGCGTGATTAGGCGTGATCTATCTGTAAAAAATGTTTTTTTTCTTATTTTTAATATTATTTTAAATTTCTAATAATTCTAAAAACCATTTAATATATAAAATTATAAAATACTATATTTACTCAATAATTCCTACAATTAGTCAATTATATGATTTTTAATCTTGAAATTAAAGTTAAATAAAAAAAGTTTTAGGAAGGGGAAAAAATAAAAAAGAAATAAAGCATGTCCATTCGCTGATTAAGCATGCTTAATTTCGCACTTAGTGCCAAGGTGATACTAGTGATGTTAAAATAGCTCGACGGCTCGGGTGGCATGGGCTTGGCAAGGAAAAAGTCCAAGACGGGCCGGCTCGTGGCTCGAGCCTAACCCCATTTTGGGGCGTCAGTCACGGGCCGAGCCGAACCGAGCAGTTTTTTATTTTTTTTAAGTTTAAATTTATTTTTTATATATTATTATTTAGTTATTATTTATAATACATACAAATTGTACAAATTTTAAATACATTACAAAAATTATAGATTTATAACGAATTAAAAAAAAACACTAGTTGGATCGGCTCGGCCAGCTAAAGCTCGAGCCGAAAGCTCGAGACGAGCCTCATTTCTTTGATCGAGCTTTTGCTCGGCTCGGCTTGGCTTGTGTCCAAAAAAGTTCGAACTTATTTTGCTTGAGTCGAGCTCGAGTTTTGAGTTTCGGCTCGTAGCTCGACTTAGCTTAGCTCGTTGATATGGCCAGGAGATACGTTACGCTCGCGCCTCGACGACCCTAGACGTGTTTTTTAGAAAACACTGAAGGAATAAAATTAGTTTCAAGTGTTGGCTTGGTCAATTACGTCAATTTCTTGATTACTATAGAGAAGACCAAAGGTTAGTAGGAACAACCCTTATTTGGTTTTGAATAATTAGAAATTGATTAAGATTGGGAGGATGTAGCCATAAATCATGGGAGACTTTTGAAAAATGTCCTTAGTGGGTTGCTTTCTTATCTTGACAAGGATTATTTTATTTTATTTTTTAATTTATATGATGTTTTAAGGTAAGAAGAAACTACTCAAGGAGGGACATTTCAATGTAAATTGGATTTGGTAAATCCAAAGGGCTTAATTCAGTTGAAAGTGAGGCAATAAGGCAACAAAGTAAAACTCTGGTCATTTTCACCCATTTACTAGCTCTATCTGTAGTGACATATTTCCCTTTTATATGCCCTCAAAATGATTAAAAGGTGACGATAAGGTTAAAAATCTTGACTTTTTGAAGAGGAGAAAGAAAATTAAAAAGATAAACTCATATCGTTGACATAAAATAGTATTTGAACCGTATAATGCGCAAGAATAATATGCACAACTCGAAAAAAATAACCATCTAGAGTACTACATGAATTATATATGAAAATAAGAAGAATACTATTATCACTTGGTCGATGAATATGAGCAGTTTCTCATGTCATAATTTACATTTTTTTACATGTATGATCCATATTTCAATCATTCAAATTTTAATAACTCTTAATTAGTGTAACTTTGTATTTATCATGTATGAAATGTTACAATTATAGAAATAATAGTTTCAAAGTCATCTGGAAAGTGGAAACCTAATATTTAGAAGGAAAATCAAATGTCCAAACTCTATATTAAAGATCAAAACACTTCAACTAAGCACCCTTGTTCATTAACATCTCAAAAAAATATTCCTTTATATTTAGTATATTCGAATCCATATGAGCTCCGGACAATACATCCATCGGGCCATAAAGCCACTTCTAATTCTCTAATATTCTCTTCATTAATCATTTTATAAAGTAGTATCAATTGTGAATAAATACTAACGACAATTCGACACATAATTTAAAAAATCGTGAGAGTTCAAGGCATAGAGCTCCAAAGTAAATTAGATTCTAATCATAAAAAATATAAGGTTCAAATGCCCTGACACATACTTTTAGACATCTAAAATAGTTTAAAATTCATAAACTGAGACTCAATTATTGACATCTTAATGAATTATTTACATCTAGAAAAATGTTTCATGAAACATGGTACCAATGTCAAAAAAATCACACCTTGAAATGACACTTTTTTCTAATAAATTCTATTTTCTAGCACTTAAGTCTCAACCATTAAAGTTTTACAATTATTACTATATCGCCTTTATCACGATACTTCTAAAGTCTATATGCAATGAATACGTTAGAATAAAATATTGCTGATATAACCGTATTGTATCCCATTAAGTGAAAAATAACATGGAGATAATAATATTTGAATCCTCTTTACATCACAAAAGATAGAGATAGTTGTACACTTCATGAGCTTCATTTGATTCAAATTTGATACTTCCAAGACCTTTTGTTGCACATCTTCAATATATAAAATTTGTGGGCGCGTCATTTTATTCTTATGCATTTTTCTTTAAGTTCAGTATATTCACATCACAATTTTTAATAATTAAATTACATTTTAATTGCATAAAAGGGTTCATAACCTTTTGACGTAACGAAATATTATAAGAAAGATGAACAACCTCACAAAGATAAGAAAAACTCACGAGAAATTCTAGTCAATTCAAAAACTGCGGTCTCAAAGGGCTTACAATGCTTTAAATAGTAAAACCCTAACAAAATTCGGAAATAAATAATAAAAATAAAAAAAAGGATATTTTTCCATAAATGGAAAAATTTGAGATAACTACTTAAATTAAAACTCCTAAGATT
>CAIGRP010020185.1:0-21627 GCA_903798385.1 Fraxinus cuspidata
TTTTTTTTTTTTTTTTTTCTTCAGTATGATACATATATATTGAATAATTTTAAATAGTATTTAATTAATTATTGATAAACGTCCTTACTCTTACGGTCGCTGGTTGTCGACGGTCAATGGTCAGCTTCCGCCCAAGCTAAACTTTTGGGCTGCCGAGGACCCCCCCACCTACTTTCTCTTCTTTAATACGGTCTAAATAGTAACTATAATTCACCAAACAAGCCAAAGTCTGAGAAATGAAATTGAAAAAAGAAAAAAGGTCCAAAAGAAATACACGCATAAATTGGATGCAGATTTGCAGCACTGAATTAGAGATTGTCCGTGACCATTATCATGAAAATATAATAATACACAAACAATAGAGATGTATGTTAAAAAAAATGAATATAAAAGTTACAACAGAGAAAGAGGGAAAAAAGAAAACTTGATAATACCTCATGATATCCTATTTGTCAATTCCTCCACAGCCTCCACCGCAAGATCTTCCAGCAACTTCCCTTCAATTTCCTTCTCTAAATTATCCATCTCCAATCTCAAACAATCAACCCACCCCTTTCCCGCCACCTCATTTATCACCACTCTCTCCACCAACAGACCGTTATAGTCCCCACAATCGCCTGTAAAATCATCAGAAATCCACGTACTAACGCGGGCCCACACCTGATCCACCATTCTTAATGATGCATTGGCTCTTCGGCATGAGTCCAACCCATATCCTGCAATGTCCAATAAAGCTGCATTGACACAATCAAAGACGAGTTTTTGCGTTGATCTCTTTTGCGTTCGCTTGGCTTCGTGCAGTGCTTCCTCATCTTGAAAATCAATGTAGTTGTCCCTTAATGATGGGTCAAGTGGGCTTTCGGATGAATGCCATCTAGCCAAAAATGAGTCTACTTGCACCTCTCCAATGAGACCAGCTGCTGTTAATAATGTCTGAACAAAGAAAAACCATTCTCCTTCTTCTTCCTCTGCTGTTTGTGTAGGAAAGGATGGTTTCGAATAATATGAAGACGCAGTATCCACACACATATCATCCCATGATAGAGTACGAGCAATAGATCCTATGGGTGGCGATTTGTCAATCAAGTTTGATTTAACATAATGAACTGGAAACTCAAGACCTGATTATTTGGATAGAAGGGTTGAGGCATACAAGGAAATCAATTAGACATTATAATAGAACAGAACACACACAGTAATATTTGAAACTGAGAAATTTACCATGTTGGTCTGGCTTGATATGACCAGTAGAATCAGGTGTTGTATGTTCTTCCTCTTCAAATAATGGATCTAAAACTGATATTGGACTTGGTTGGTCTTGGTTCTCACTAAGATTTCCAGGTGCAGCAGGTCTTTCTACGGACAATCCAGCCTACAAAAGTAGAGAAATGTTAAATATGGTCACTCGTTTTTCGGATTAATGTCAACTTATTAACATTTCAAGGTGAGAGCATCTCCAAGAGATTCTTTAAACATGAGATCATCTCTATTGTAAAGAGTCAACATTTAAAATAATGCTCCAAGTGACTCTTTAAATTAACATTTTAATTTAGAGAGTGGATTAAATGCATTCAAAGTATTTCAATTTTCAATATAGGAAAACAATAAAATAATCTAAAGAAAAGCTAGTTAAAATAAAAGATACAGAAAAATAATAAATATTTTTTGGGAGTAGTAAAATTAAGTGTTAAATATAAAAAGGTTGTTGGAGTACTTCAAAATTTTAATTCTTTAAATTTATAGATGCTCTTCAAATAATAGAATATACTGTTTAAAAATAGAGAGTCTTTTGGAGATGCTCTAAAAAAGAGAGCATTAGGTATTAGTGCTGAGATTACTAACACAGTAACACTCCAAGATACAAAAGAGAGCATTGCTGCTAAAGGACTAGCACAAGAACGTATGCAGATATTGGAAAAGTTAAGACCAACCTTAATCAAAGCCTAATATGCATTATAAAAGCCATACTGAGAATTATTGGGTAAACTACTTCATCTTCATTAAAATTCTGTACGTCTCTTATTTCTATCTTCCAGCTGATAAATTCGTTGAAAAATTTTATAACCATAATTTTATAGTATTCTGTTCAGACAATTGCCAGATAATATATAATTAAGCCTCAACGGACTTTCTCAGATCAATTGATTCAAACAGAATTATTCAATGATCAGAAAAGGCAACCTTTGTCCCTAATTTCACCAGAGTAACTACCAAAGCTAGACATGCATTAATTAACAGATACTAATAAGAGCGGAGAAAAGCATCCACGGATAATGAAATTACCTCTGGTGATATTATGCCCTGATTGCCAACTTGATTTGGGGAAGATGCAATACTCGATGGCTCCTGCAGACGAGTTGAAAAACGGTCGGACATTTTATAGCTAAGACTTTTATTTTTACTGTTGACAATTTGTCCAGAAAGCATTCCAGAAGAGCAACATTCCACATGGGTTTCAGATGAGCTAGATTTATCTTTACTATCTTTTTTGTTCATGGAGAAAAACAAACTAGCAACCGTCCCTTTGAATGATGTTTTAATACTTCTTGTCTTAGTGGCACCACTATCTGGATCCGGAGTGACTACATTGAGCCTGGTGGCGAACTCAGTAGAAGATACAGGAACAGATTTCGATCTCAAGAGATTCCTAGGTGACTTATCCACATTCTCATCCTTCCTCTGATCACTAATGAAGTGAGTATCTGAATCCCTACATTCTACATTGGAACTACCTTCTTCCTCAGGCCTTCCTGCCTTCTTTGTCTCAGAGAGAGCAAGCATCTCACCCAATGTGCTTGAGCTTCTCTGCCCGTGTTTTTGTCCAAGACAACTCCCATTAGATGCCATCAGGGCCCATCTTTCAGATAAACGTTTCTTTGCTTCTTTGCAAACTGATGAATGTGGAGAATAAGATGCACGGCTAAATGAAAAGGAGTAATAAGGGCTAGAATACCTATTATCGCAATCCCATGAGTGCCTAAATAAGGGTGACATGACTTCTGAATCACTGTTATCTCCGGCTGCATATTCAATTTCTGATTTATTAAAAGAACTTTCATCTCCGACATAGCCATTGGAAAACACAGAAGAAAGCAAGCTTTCATCCCTACGATGCTTCCCTAGTTTTTCGCGCATCTGCTCAGTTATTGCCTTTGCAATTTCTCTTGATTCTTGATTCTTGTCATCTTCTACGTCCCCAAAAAAGTCTTCACTTAACATCCTTGGTGATTCGGAAAGTGAAGGTCCCATGGCCTTTACATTGTGCGATTTCACAGGGTTTGGTTTCAGAACTATTATTCGGGTTGGTTGTGTACGATGTTCGTCAATGTTCCAATTTGCTGGAGGGGAAGTTCCCGGATGGCATTTCTCTAACCCATTCAACTTCCCCACACAGGCATCCTTCATCTTTTTTTCATTTATATTCCCTTCTCCAGAAAAATGATTATCATTCACCTTCTTAGAAGGTCTAAGGATTGTAATTCGCTTTGTCTCAGGAGGAGGAATGGACTGCTGCAGATGGTTACAAAGCGGAGAAAACACTGGATTTGATTCTTGCATAGATTTCAGGAATAAATCTTTATTGGAATTTAAATATTCTAAGGCATCTTGGAATTGCTTAGACTGGCGATGTTTTTCATCTGTAGACAAGCGTTTGGCTTCAATGAATTTCTTACGAACAACAGCTATCTTTCTGTCATCCATAGTTTCATCATATCTGGACTGAAGTGGTGATTTATCTCTTGCACAGTTTGTTTTTGGAGATTGTTGTTGTATTTCATAAACATCTTTGTAATCATTTTGCTCTGCATATTGAAAGAACTCATTCTGTTGCTCCCAGCAACCCATCGGTGTATCTGAATGAATTGGAGGGTAACCTCTGTAATAGCTTCTTTGTGTAGCTGAATTAGGTTGCTGTTGTGGAAGAGCTTCCAGACCCATCAACTTAGCTACCACATTAGTTGGACTGTGATTAGAGTCCACTTCCTTGGACATTTCCAGGGCTATGAGCGCCTTCATGGGTGTGCCATTTGATTTCCTGCTTGAACAATTTCTCCTCATCTCAGATTCCATCTGATGCCTCAACAAAATATACATAATCAGTATCAGAAATAAATTCTGCAAAATATTTGGCAGAATATGCTTCCATAAAGTACATTTTCACTTGGCATCAAATAGAAAATGTACCACTTGGTCCTCTACTTGGTCAGAAGATGGACTCGTCCTTGCCGCATGGGATCGGCTGCTTGGCAGAGGCAAACCTGTGTAGCAGTTATTATGGTGTTATATTGCACCCTTGACATTATCATCCAGCAATGTACAGTTAAGACGACAGAAACTGTCAAAGACCGACCTCAGAAAAAAGTGGAAGGGGAAAGAGGAGAAAAGGGAAGGGAAACCATGATGTAAAAAACAAGTTCATATATCAAAATTTATATGTGGCCACCCTCGACAATATCTGTATATTGCTGTCCATACCAGCTATCATTTTGTTACAGAACCCTCCTCGAAAAAGAACTGGGATGGGTATTAGATAACAAAGCAATCAATGAGATACTCCAAATATATGTTTTCATAAGGTAAATGCACAACTATCACCAAACAATGTCATCATCATGTTGTGAAAACACACAACCAACACTAGATGATATTCTTACAGTATAAAACATCAACACTATAATTCACTCTAATTTTCTGCATGATAAAAAAGACATGGTGCAAAGGAATATTAAAAAGAGCAAGCACCATCTCGATGCGGTTTATCAGTAAGCAGCCTATCTCCTGCCATCCCCACATTCAGGTCAAAAAGGTTCACCATTCTTCCCAAGCATCCTGGAAATGTTTTTTCAAAATTCCCATTCTTGCCACTCTGGTGAACTCCATTCATCCCAGTACCCTGCATGGCAAGTTGAATTTCATTAACCAATATTGCAATAATAATTAAATGAGAACAAAAATATAGCAAGAAGCACATGAGAAAATTTGCTCGATTTAGCCTCACAAGTTGTTAAATAAATGTAAGAGTTTCATCTTAGGGGTAGAAAACATCTGCATTTGCAATATTTTAACAATCCCTCCTGCATTCCCAAGGAAATAGGACTAAAGAGAAAAAAGAATCGGAAAGGTTGAATTCAGAATCATCCATGGCAACAACAAGATTTAAATGAATATATATGGATCCATAATACAGTATCTTAGCAGGCAAAAGACCTAGGCTCAGGTCTCGCCGTCGCTCATTTATGAAAACCGTGCACACGTGCAGCTGTATTGGAAAAAAGAATTAAATGAATACATCAAGCTGTTTCGACCATCCAGAAGCTACCTAAAAAGGAGATCAAGTGGGAGAGTAAGGAATGGCAATAGGGCGGGTTCAGGCCAGGGACCCATTCCCCAACCCCCCATGTTTTCCACGGGGGCAGTGCGGGAAACCATCACCATTTAACTTTTCTTAAAACTTTTATTTTTTATATAATATATAAATATTAAATTAACTTCTTATTATTGTTAAATTTAAATATATAATTTAATTATTTAATTTTCAAATATACTTAAATAATTGAGATACTAAGGGCCGTTTGGCTAATTTTATGAAAATACTTTTGCTAATTAGGAAAGCTTTTAGAAGAAGTTGGTCCAATGTGGCTTCCTCTAAAAATACTATTGAAATATGAAGTCCTTTCAAAAATTAGTTTTAAACAAAAATTAAGATAGCTTTCTCCAAAAGCTCTTATACGGGAGCAAAAGCAAAAATAAAAGACATAATAAACGAGCCCTAAAAGAATAAGACAAAACTACATTAATTATAATCGTTCATTCTATAATATGAATAATATCTTTTTGTGACAAAACGAAATCCGCCCAAACACTTCAACTAAAAATGCATTGAAAAGATCCCACATCGATTCTTACGTAAATGTGGTTTAACACAAGTCTATAAAAGAACTCATCATTAAATAAATAACGGGCTTTACATGAATGTACCACTTAATTGGATTTATGGTCTTTTAATTTTTAGTTCATTGGTACAAATTTTGTATTTATATTATTATAAATATAATATAAAACATATAAACTAATCGGGGCAGGACCATGTTACCCATCCTGTCCCCGGCCCCAAAAATCATAGGGTAATCCCCGCACCTTTCAGGCTGACGCCATGGGATCAGGGTATTCCCGCCATGTTGCCATCCCTAGACTCATAGCCCAGATGAAAGATGGTGAGTGAGGAAATGAGTGCAATAAGTTGTTGTCAGCAACCAATCAAGTTACACTAAGCAAGAATTGCCTAGATTTATGTGTAAAGGAAAAAAATAAAAAGTAGCAGAACGAATAACAAAGATAAGATTCTGTGCAATAGGAATCTGGCGTCAAGCGTTTACAATAAAGAAAAAAAAAAAAAGGCTGAACCAACTACAACTTATCAAATTGGATTCAATTAAAGCAACAAATCGAAGCATCAAACAAAGTACGATCCCCTAAATATTTCCACTCAAAAACACAACGAGGGAATCGGAATCTAAATTAATTTCTTTACTCTCACCCTATATTTGAAAAAAAAAAAATCTTATACAAAAGCTAAATGGAGCACATCTGATAATTCCAACCCAACGAACGGGTAAAGTTTTAGATCAACCCGGACTGGAAGCTAAAACCTAGCAAGTTTCAGCAAGATAAGCTAAAAACAAAAAGTAAATACATGAAATCAGAATTTAGATTATAAACAAAATATATATATGGCTCATCTGTAAAATCTATATATTTAAAGAAAAAAAAATCAGAGTCGATCTAACATTTCCTTACCTTCCACCAAACGAAATCGGATGAGTACCAAAAGGACAAATCGTAAAAATATAAATAAAATAAAATAAAAATAAAAAATAGATATATTTTGTAACTGTTTATTTTCTCAGAGACAGAAGTTTATGTTAATAGAGTTTAAGATATTGAAATTTCGGGGGATACCGGAATCTAAAGTTTACCGGTGACAATGAAGCCGAAGATTAGCCAGCATTTCTGGTAGGTGTCGAAGTTCTTTGTTTTACTGCTGTACTGTTTGGCTTTTTCTCCACCTAATCTGTATCGGACTCCACTGGCTTTCCTTTATTCTGATTTATTGATCAGTTTCGATTACGTTTATGGCAATGACTAACGAGAGAGGAGATGGTGCGTCGGATATGGATAATAAAGAAAAGAAATACATACTCTGATACTCACCGGTTTCAACTTGTTGATAAATTTGCACCTAAGTCCTCATTAATGTTTTTACTGCAAATAGTCCCCATTGTTCAATTAATATAGCAAGTGAGTCCTCAAGAAAATGTTGAGTATATTTTTACAACACACTTAGAAGACTTAGACAAACAGAAACTTAGCTTCCACTTTCCATCTCTTCCTCTTGCAATCATATTTTCTCGTGCGTTTCTTCGTGGTCGTCCTAACAATTTCATGTCCAGTTGGGATAATTTGACCCATGACATTCATAATAAATGTATGATTGAAAATGTCGAAACCACAAAATAATGCCCTAAAAG
The DNA here is from genome assembly GCA_903798385.1 of Fraxinus cuspidata. Lineage (NCBI taxonomy): Eukaryota > Viridiplantae > Streptophyta > Magnoliopsida > Lamiales > Oleaceae > Fraxinus > Fraxinus cuspidata. Next base: position 7,530 of record CAIGRP010020185.1, read on the forward strand.
ATATAATCCATGCTTGACTTCCATTTTTCAAAATTTATTTTTAACCATACTTTCATAAAATTCACAAATTTTATTAACTTTTCAACTACACGTTTATAGTAAAAAATAGTTTTAAATGAGAAAATTTAATTTTTAACTAAATCAGACAAGGCCATAGTTTTTTTCTTTCCGTTTGAATGGATCATTGGTCGTCTTTAATAAAAAAACTAAACTAATAGTTAATTCCGGTGATTTTTTTTTTAATTAATAACCTAACCTAAATATGTAGACACTCGACAACGCAGCATAAACCACTGCCATACGAAAGTCTTAATTAGAGATAACGACATCCGAGCTTAATTACGAAAACGACACTCGTCTTTCCATTCACGTATTAACAACCATTGAATTGAATTAGTGCCGGCCACAATAAATTGACAAGTAAAATAATAAAATTGAGAAATATTAGGGAACGAGGTTACCCTATCTTCAAATGTCCTCTCACTTTAAAACATTAAGTTAAACTATTTTTAGGGCTCGTTTGACGTCGCTTTTGAAAAGTTCGAAGGAACTTTTGAGATGAAAAGTTACTATTGGACATGTTAATTTACTAAAAATTTAATTTTTAACTAAATCAGACAAGGCCATAGTTTTTTTCTTTCCGTTTGAATGGATCATTGGTCATCTTTACACAATCGAAAACCATATAATTGGGACCTACGTGCTAAATGATTAAAAATTTGAGATCAATTTTGTCAAAGAAAATGAATAGGCACTTAATTCATCATTTACTGTTAGGGGTGCGTAACTTTTCCCAAGTACTAAAGAAAGGGCAAAAAAAGGGAGCATTGATTACGCTATTTTTCTTTTTTCCTTTTTGCTGAGTGGTCCTTATGCTTTAATATAACTCTGTTTTGAGCCCTAATAATTTTTATAATCATTAAGCTCATGTCTGACGATCATTGGTTGAAATTTTTTTTTCTACATACTCATTTTTAATCACATTTATACAATAAAATATTTTATACGTAAATTTAAAATTTCATCTATCTTTTAACCATGCATTCCCCTAAAAATCACTATTCAAAACATCAGGGATTGTTCTCTTTGTGTTTCAGTTTTGTATTTTGAGTTTTGAATGCATTTTGTGTTTTGAGTGTCTATTTTGAGATTGTTGAAAATATGTTTTTTTTTTACATTTTTAAAAATTATTTTTAAAATACCCAAAACGCGTTCTGAAATTTTGACTTGATTATAACTGAAAAAACATCAAAAACGACAAATTTGTCGTTTTGAGTTTTCTTTATAAATTTTTAATTTATTTTCAAAAACGCATTTTCGAAAATGAGAAAAATAACGTTTTTTCACTATTTTGTAAAATCGAAAACAGAAAACGACTTAAAAACAGTAAAGAGAACATACCCTAATTTTTCGAAAATAATAGTTGTCAAATGGGGTTAAGCTTGCCACTATTCTACGTTAAAACTACCAAGCCCAGTTGGAAAATATAGTACATGAGGTATGTTGATTAGACACTATTAAAAGAATGACATCGTTGTATTGTCTATTTTTACTAAGTATTGTATATCTTATACATCCACACGAAATACGTTTGACAAAACTTTTGAAAAGCCACAAACTACTTATGAGGCTAAAAATCTATTTTCCGACATATTTGAATTTTTTTTTTTTGGAATTGCCTTATCGAAATAGAGAACTTTTAGAGAAAGGTGATCTGATATAATTTCTCGAAAAACTCTTTTATAAGAACAGAAGATTCGACAAACCGGCACATGTATTAGAGATGAATCAATGGCCGACTACCAACTTCAAATATTAACGCATGCATATTGACATTCTCTCACCAAATGTTTCTTAGTACGACAATTTATTCTTTAATTATAAGCAGTCAGCTGTGTAATAAAAAACTAAACTAATGGTTAATTCCGGTGATTTTTTTTTTTTATTAATAACCTAACCTAAATATGTAGACACTCGACAACGCAGCATAAACCACTGCAATACGAAAGTCTTAATTAGAGATAACGACGTCCGAGCTTAATTACGAAAACGACACTCGCCTTTCCATTCACGTATTAACAACCATTGAATTGAATTAGTGCCGGCCACAATAAATTGACAAGTAAAATAATAAAATTGAGAAATATTAGGGAACGAGGTTACCCTATCTTCAAATGTCCTTTCACTTTAAAACATTAAGTTAAACTATTTTTAGGGCTCGTTTGACGTCACTTTTGAAATGTTCGAAGGAACTTTTGAAATGAAAAGTTACTATTGGACATGTTTGACTAATTTTATGAAAGTATTTTTCCTATAAAAAAGTTTTTAAAGGAAGTTGATCCAACGTGACTTCCTTTCAAAATACTTTCAGAATAAAATAAAAAACTCTTTTTAAAAATCAATTGTTAAACAAAAATTAAAATAATTTCTTCCAAAAGTTCTCTTACATGAAGTAAAAGCAAAAGACATGTCAAATTGACCTTAATAGTTTAATATGTTAATTTGTAAAATTTACGACGCTTTTAGTACGTAATATCAGATAATGGTTTTTTTCAATACTATCGCTATTATGGACGCTAATATTTCTCTTTTGTTCCGGTCGAACTTTTCAGAATAATTTTTCAAATGGCCTTATTTCAATGTTCTCAGTAAAAGTAACCTTATTTTTTTTTACTTTAGAAGACCTTGGTTTTATGTAAACCCTTAAATATCTTCACTGTAAATATTTTTAACGGTCAAAATCATCTTCAACTAATTGATTCCAACACAATCAAAATCGACATCAGATTTTTATTCATTTTCAACATAGTTGAGTGGTACTGCTTCTGCTCTTGTAGTTGGAGGGTGGGGGGGATCACAGAGCATTGAGGGTGGGAGGGTTCGCAAGGAGTAGATGGAATTGGGAGAACGACGTGACAGGGCTACCTAAATTGGCGAACTACTAAAGAGAGCATAATAATGCCATACTCATGACCTCGAGTGCACGATTACTCGTGAAATGAGAGAAGAGTCGTCGTCCAATAATTAGAAAGGAGAATTACTGCAAGATCTATTCAAGATCGCACGTATATTTGGAACTTTCACTACAAACATGTTTGGAAAGTGTTTATAAACAGTTCAAATTATAAATAAATAAAAATAAATGATGAATAAATGAATAATATGTGTGATTAATTCGAAATGCGTGCATAAAAAATGATTTCAATATTTATAAAAAGTTTATATCAAAATTGGGGTTAGTAAAAATTAAGTTTTAATTCAATTAAAATTAGGACACAACTTTTGAAAAGTCAAAAGGAATTTTTGAAACCAAATGTGCTTCTTCTAGTTCCAAAATAGAAAACTCCATTAAAAATTAATTTTTAAACAAGAATTAAAATAGCTTCCTCGTAAATCTTTTTATAAGAAGCAGGAGTAAAAGAAAAAGTCGAGTGAATTGACCCTTTATAAGTTTCAATAAAATTGTTTAATTTATTAAGTATTAGATCAAATTATCAAACAAAAAATTGAAGAAATGAAAAGTGAAGTGATAACTTTCTACAGAAATAAAAGAACAATAAATAAATAAGTAGGATCACATTATCCAAAGCAGTGGGATATGGTGCCAGATGGCAGCATCACAGTGGTTGGACAGATAACATGGTTTTCTCAGGTTGATCATTGTCCAGTAAAAAGATATCCCATTAGTTTGAAATATTGCATTATTCATTATCCATTAATAAACTCAAATTTGGTTGCAGCACAGAATTGAGAGAGTAAAGATAATATGGCTACAAGCAGTATGGCATCTGGATTTGTGGTGGCACCAAATTTCACAGCAAGTACAATAAGTGCACCCAAGAGTGGTATGCTATTCTTTTCTTCCAAGAACAACAACAATTCAAGGCTGGTTGTGAAGGCTGCCGAAGAGGCGGCAGCACCAGCAGCCACCACTGCTCCGCCAGCGGCTGAAGGTGCAAAAGCAGCCAAGCCACCTCCGATTGGACCCAAGAGGGGCACAAAGGTGAGTGACAACTTCCCTTGTATTTAGTGTACATGTTTGACACACTCAACTCAACTCGACATGATAAGATTAGATTAAAGAAAAAAAGGGCATAGTAAAAGTCAATAAGAAGGTGTGTACTTACATACTCCAAAAAGGGTTTATTGTTTAGCACTGAAACATCGTTAAGCAATGAAATTTATCTAAGTGAATTGCTGTAAGAAGGGCATAATATTGAGTTGATATTGTTGGCATATCAGGTGAGGATTCTCAGGAAGGAGTCCTACTGGTACAAGGGGGTTGGCTCAGTTGTTGCAGTTGACCAGGTGAATATAATAAACACAGACACAGACTGGGCATATTTCTGTAAATTATGTCCAAATTTGATATTCAAACATGTATTCAATACATATGCAGGACCCCAAGACTAGGTACCCGGTTGTTGTGCGGTTTAACAAAGTGAATTACGCGAATGTGTCGACAAACAACTATGCATTGGACGAAATCCAGGAAGTCGAATGAGGACAATCCTATGTTGTTATTAATGTAGAACTACTGTCCTGTTGAATATTTGGCATCTATTTATACAAGAGCTTGCTTATGTATGAATATGGGTATATAGCATGATTCTTCTAGACCTTAATTCTATTGCAGCTGCATCAGGGGCATGTTTGGCTTAGCTCTACAACACGAATACTCGTATCAGGGACAAAAGGATTTTCCATAAACATTTTAATTGGACCCCAGCATGATTAAAAACAAAAATTTACTTACATGCAAATTTAACTTTTAAGCTTAACCAAATATGCACTAGCCATCTCTCTCATAGTCAGTCATAGTCGTGATAGCATAAAAGCATGCAAGGCTTATTCGTTCAGTTTATAAGTAGCACTATATCAGCCATGACAAGCAGTTTCCAGAGTCAGAAGTCAGAAATCTTGAATTTGAGAAATTAAGAGCCCTAAGAAGTACGGTTTGAGCAATCTCCAGTACTTGATAAATGAATTCAACAACAAAACTTAATACAAGCAAAACACACATCCAGATACCATTTGAAAAACCAGGAAGTACCGTTAAACTGACAGAAATCTAGGACAGTATCTTGTCAGGAATCGACAGCGCAAGAACTGAGGATCCCTCCAAGGGTATTAAGCCGAGCCTAACTCCCTATCTTTTTGGCACCAGCTTCTAACAGCAAAGCTTCAAGTTCTTCTTCCTGGTGTAGTTTGACAGTATCTGCATCAAGAAACAACATAATTTTGTAAGCCGTGAAAAATTAAGTGTCTAATCAGTTGAAAGATGTATTCACACCCTGAACCGTCCATATTATTCTTGAAAATAGTATAAAATTGCAGTAAAATACCATAAGTCGTCCAAAAATTTGAAATAAGTATATTCAAAATACATGGCTTCAAGGAAACAGATAAGACAGAATATTGCACAAATCGGAAGCAAATAGGAAGAGAATGAAAGATAGAATTAACTCACAGAACCAATCGAATTAAAAATGAAAGTAACAATTGCAGCACTATTTTCAAACTTATTGTCATGCAGAGGGTATTATTTATAAAGTATCAAAAATTCACTACTTTTTATCAGTGTGTGATGATTGATGACACACTATTTTGATAGAATAAATAATATCTACCCTTTGATGCTAATACTATTACACTAAGTGGGGTCATTACATGAATGTTGAAAACCACTTTGACATTTCTTTCTTCATTCAAGAAACGAGCTCAAATATTTAGTCACAAACTCATAAAGGACAGGATTGACAAAAGTACCTGTACAACCACCAATGTGCCTTCCCCCTGATCATGAAAACAAAAGTTAGTAGACAAACTAAACATTAACTACTAACTGATAAAACGAAATAAATAAAATTATGCACATTTAAGATTTGGAATCCTAATTTGAACTGACAATATGATAAATTTTAATCAGGAAAGTTCCACCATTTGTCATTAACCTATTTTCCGAGTAACGAGGTGGTTCCAAACCTTTAGAAAGAAGCAAGATGATCGCCAACTTGCATTGATTGTGCAAATATAATGAAATGTCCAGGACTTACCTGTTTGCATATGAAGGTTGGGGACCAATGGTGCAATGTTCCCATTTTAAGCAGAAGCTGGATATTTATACTCCATTATCAATAAATATAGTGTTCTATAATTACTCACATGCTCCATTTCAGGTTCATTGCATTCTCATATAAAACAAGAAGATGACTTATGCATAACTACACAAATTTCTGGTGCATATTAAAGTAAACTCATGTGACTCGTCTTTATATTCTAGGTAAGATGTGATCATCTTCCTACAGCATTTCCAAAATTTGTTACCTATAAACACATTGGGAACAGTATGTTGACCAGTAAGCTTTTCAAGTGTCTTCTGCAGTTGCGGACCTTCAGAACCTGAAAATGAGAAAACTTCTCACCAGATGTGTCCAATCGATTAAAGGATGAAAGTTTGTCCAAGAATAATGCATAATAAGGCTCACTCCTGATTGTAACTTCATAATGAGAACAAAACTGCTGAAATTTTTTGTCAACGTCTTTCTTATTTACGAATCACAGTGTAGGGGATAAGACAGTAGAAAAATCAGAACTTAGTAAAACAGACATTCAAGAAAACGTGGCGATGCAGTTCAGTATGAGTAACCACTTTAGGAATTTTCATACAAAGCAATAGATGCTTGAGTAAGTTAGGGATGGTCTTACTGAATTGAGGTTTATTATGAGAATGCATGCAATTTTTTCTGCAAAACAAGCAGGCCACTAAAAATATTATAGTCAATTACAATGAATTCATCGTCAATTACAATGAATTCATCAACTCCCTGTCATCCAGTGACGTATGAATGGGCTGGCTAAAACTTAATACAGATAGCAGCCCAAAATATTGGCCAAACTTCTCTACAACTGGAGGTCTTTCAGAAATAAATTTTTTTCTAAGCCAAAATTTTGCTAGCAAATGCACCAAACAAGTGGCGTAAACCCATATAATATAAATTAAAGACAATGGGATTAACCAGACTGGGTATGCCACTCCATGCACAAGCCCATTTACGAAAAGCTATGAAGGTTGTCGCAACTGAATGGAATAATTTATAATTCCCACTACATCAGTTCCCCTCCTTCCCATCATGTTAAAATTCATTCTTTCCATGTCCATGTTCTCCTCGTCACTGTGATTGTCACATCCTTTTGGGATATCTAAGAGTAAAACCTTGCCCCCTCCTCCTCTTCATCTAAAGACACACCCAAGAACCTGCAAAACTTCTTATTTCCTCCCATTTAAAACAAATGCCTCAACTCTATGAAGCCAAACCCGAGTGTTTCAAATCAACATTTAGGGTCAAGCACATTATCACTCTTGGACTCCTGTGTACTGCCCCAAATGCGTTGTAGACTTGAAGATTCGCCTAAAGAATTGCAAGTTTGTTTGTTCTTCATCCGACTACCAATTGTGTCGCTCGTTACTTGATAACCCTATATAACTACAAATGCAATGCACAATACTTTTCTTCAGCCTCTCCCATTCTCTATATTCCCAGTGGCAGTTGCAGTGGCAGCACTTGTTTCGCTGGCTAACAAAGTCCTCATCTCGTCCACAAATCAAATGTCGGTTGCCACAATGGGGTTGACAACTTTGATGACCGACTGTACTCCTAAAGGTATTAACAGGTCATTCGAAGTTTTACTGCAGTTCATTGATTCCCATATAGCACATGGTTATCTCCTCTGAGTTTCACAAGCTTTAGCCCTATTTCTTCTAGTGAAAACCTCATAAAGACTCCTAGCATTTTTGGAGTCGAACCATGCTACAGTGTCAGCATAATGGACATGATTGACATAATGCCATATGGACTCCGTCATTGAACTATTTACAACACAATCATATTTTCCATCAAATCACCTCCCGCCACCTATGATTTTGGCACTGTTTCTAGCATTATTCTTCTGGAAAGGTGGTTTAACCCTTTGGAGTCTGAAATTGTCTTTACTATGTCACATCCTGTCTATTTAATGTTCTAACCCATTGCCTTGTTCACCATCTAATATGACAAGCTTGTTACACTTAATAATTTTATTTTAGGGACCTTTTCCTACCCTGAATTTGAGGCAACTAATGGTATCTCCTAATTCCACATGGGACTCCATTATTGAACTATTTAAAACACGGCAATCTTTTCCATTAAATCACCTCCCGCCACCTATGATTTTGGCACTGCTTCCAGCATTATTCTTCTGGAAAGGTAGTTTAACCCATGGGAGTCTGAAATTGTCTTTACTATGTTACAACCCGTCTATTCTATGTTCTACCCCATTGCCTTGTTCTCCATCTAATATGACAGAATTGTTACACTTAATAATTTTATTTTGGGGACCTTCTCGTACTCTGAATTTGAGCCAACTGATGGTATCTCCTATATCTACAAAAAAGACACCTATACTAATTTTTCATATGAAATTACCATTGTTCACATATCTTAGAATAGAATTTAGAAGTTGGCTTACCAGTAGACGTGAAAACATCATTGGTTTCTAAACCTATAGCACGCCTCAAGAAGAAGACAGATTTGAATTCTCAAATAAAATCAGTCTTCAATGGATGCTTACTATTTTTCCAAGAAAATAAAATAGTCCTTCAGGAACCTCAGGGAAATTGAAGTCCGGCAAGTTTAAGGCATCAATGGCAAAACAAACTTACATCAACCATGTAGATAAATAGGAGGTTCGAGATTGAATGCTAGACTTGAGCCGCTGAGCACTCATTTATCCAAGATCATCAACAATTAATGCAGAAACAACAAGGTAGTAACATTTGTAATGAAATAAAATTGCTATATCTTCATTTCCAATAACGCAGTTCAGTAAAATGGTCTGAGCACTCATTTCTCCAAGATCATCAGCAATTAATGCATAAACAACAAGGTCGTAACATTTGAAATGAAATAAAATTGCTATATCTTCATTTCCAATAACGCAGTTCGGTAAAATGGTCTAATGACATTTAGTAACTTTCTAGTAACCGAAAATTCAACAACTAATATCAGATACTGAGACAGAAATCTTGAGATATTGTCAAATATACTCAATGATATTCAATAAGACTCGAAGACTCTCAATGTGAGATATTCTCTCATTATATAAAACCAAAATCATAACTAAATATAGTAACTATCAATTACAATATTAATTAAATGTAACCTATTAAATATGGTAGCTTTCCTTATATTCCACTGACATCCTCTCAAACTGATGCTGGTAATCATGAACTAGCGACGATGTCAATGCTCGTGCCCATGAAGAAGTGACCCAAGTCATAACAACCATTTACGAAAATAATGACCACGAGAGACCCAAGAACAACAAATAGTGTAGAAACAGCCAAGAACCACTCTAAAACCAATTCAAGAACACTCCAAAGTCAATCTAGAGAGCTCACACCCCAAGAAGAATTTTCAAAAGAAATTCATGAAGTGTGTGCCGCACACACACAATGAGCTCTATCAGTCGGGAGAACTTAACCAAACACATAATTCATGTTCTGACAAAAGCTCTAACGGCCAATACACTGGCCAAAAATCCAACAATATATCGTTGACCAAGATGCTATAGTTGGAAGGAATCCCACATAATAGCGTACACCAAAAAAATCCAAAGATGATCCTCCTCTGAGAATCCAAACTCTTGCTCATCACCTCGAGCAACAAAAACTCAATGGTGTACTCCCATGCCTCTCATCCCTTTACATTCTCATATACAAGCCCATTAACACCATTTAACCCAAGGCCATCACAATAGTCCAAATGAACAAAACAAATAAAAAATTCCCCATTCTCAGTATAACCCAATATCATTAAACCAACCCACCACGTACAACCCCACCCAATATTACCATATACCCATACCTAGCCACCATATATTTATATAACCCAGCCACTATATACAACCTTAACCGACCCAACAATATACAACCCAATAACCCAACTCACCCAGCCCATCTTGGCCCAAGTCACCACAACCCATTATCAAGCCCAATTTCAACCCTTCACCATCTTTCTTCATCTATCCCTGCCACAGTCTGAACTCTCACTCCAACAAATTATACAATCATCTACCTCCTCATCTCTTCGTCTGCTAGCCCGTGGAGACAAGTAGGTTGTTGACCGGCGTAGACGAGGTTGCTGCTGGCTGGGACTTCGATAGGAACTTTCATTCCAGATTGACAGTGGAAAGCACAGATGAAGTAGTGACTCCCAGGGGTTTGAAGAAGGATTGAATCACTTCCAGTGTTGAAGGTTGCAGGAGGCGCTGAGGTTGTGCATGTTTGATAATCTGGTTCGGACACTTGCAGGACATTTTGCAATTGAGGGTTGTAAATAAAAACTTTGGAGTCTCCAACTTGGCAGGTATTGGTAGCAGCCCAGGTTCCGTAATCAGTTCCAAAAGCGTTCCAACCCGTAGAATCACCAACCTGATATACCGCAGCCATGGATGTCCGAAAGAGCCAATGCCATCATCAACAAGAAAAACACCAATGCCTTACCAGAGAAAGACATGGCTTAATCACAAAAAGGGAAAAAATTGCTAAAGCAAGATGGGAGGAGTTACACCAAGAAAACTATCGGAATACTAAGAAGACTGGATGGTGAAAAACCCAACCAAGAAAATGAAAGAAAATAATAAGGAACCAATATTTATTAACGGTAACCTACTAAATATGGTAGCTTTCCTTATATTCCATATCACGTATTAATTACGTACACTCTCCGAACTCTTTTGACAAAGTTGCATACTTAGTAATAAAAACCTTTGCCCTGTACAAGAACTAGCCATGTGAATCTCTGAGCAACAAGCAACAATTACATTGCTTTCTACTGCAGCAATATTTTGTTTTCAATCAGCAAATCCTTTGAACCATTTAAAAGATTTTATGCATAAGAAGGATCAACATAATTATAGAACACACACCACATCCAATCAAACATATGGAATCTTGAATCTTCCATGAGAATCGGGTGCACAAATATAATCAGAAATGAATTATGTATAAGAAACGATCAAAACATACCCAATTCGTCCAATTCAATAACACGCGGCTCCACACCAAGGCTCTTGAATAAATATTTAACCTCAGAAGAGTACCTTCAGCACAAAATTCAAGAAGTCCCTTTTCAAATTTCTTCAAGAAACAATTAAAACTTACGGGGAGAGAGAGAGAGTCACTGCTTGCACTACTTACGAACACCAAGTTTTGGAGTAAACCACAACAGGGTTCTCACTAACAGTCTTCTTCACAGTGTCTTCCAATCCTGAATCGGACGACATCGCCCGAATCTTTGTGCGTCCCACATTTCCTGTTCTTGATATTACATTTCCGTGGAATTTGATGCTATTTTTGCTATATCTGGACAGATTTGAACTGCAGATGGGGAGGTGAGAGAGAGCAGAAATTTGGTTCCTGTGAAGAGAAGTTGTAGAGAGGGAAAGAGAGTTAAAGGCTCGAACACTGAGAGCCATTGACGCCATTCTCCACCTGAAATTTCAGCTTCCTTTCATCAGTCGCTAAACTCCCGATCTTTCCAATGGGTTTTTATACGGGCGGAGCCTTACCGGAATCAGCCCACAAGTCGCGTGGGCCTGATTGTGGGTCACGGCCCTATAATTTTAGGCCCAACCCTAATTTGGGAAATCTAGGGATGTCAAGGTTGGTTGGAGGCTCGGACAGTCTGCGACTCGGTCGAAAAAAGCACGAGTCGAGCTGGCTAGATTCTATCTGATCGAACCCATTTTAAGGCATCAACTCGAGCCCGCCGGCTCGGCTTGTTGAGCCACACAGGCAGGCCCCTGTTACGAATCATTTTAGATCCAAAATGAGTCGAGCCGAGTCGAACCGAGCTTAATAAATTGAAAAAATAGCAGTTGCAAGGAGGCAGCCCTATTTGAAAATGTGTGGATTAGATCCCTAATATTGTGAGAGTAGCATTACACATAAAGGTTGACATAATTGACAAATGGCGAGCCCCTATTATGGGGCGCATGTGGGCCTAGGCGCCCCCCCAATAAGGAGCCGTCATTTGTCAATTATGTCAAATGTTACGTGTACATTTATGGACACATAGATATTCCATATTTTAAATCCAAGCCTCTGTTTGACCGCCGCCTTATGGGAATTTAATTTTTCTATAGTGCGTGTACCATACAATCATTTTTCATCACTTTCACTTGTCCGTTGTTTATTGGTATTTTGATTTTTTCCAAAATTGCCCTTTATTGCAATTGTCATGGGTACAGAGAAAAAACAAGGGATAAAGTAGTAAATTGGTAGTATTTCATCGAGGGCGGGAATGGGAAAATAAAATTTCAATGGATCGTTGTGCATTATTTCAATTTATGGCGTGTCAGGTGTCACTTTCATTTAAAATAGAGCAAAGCCAAATGTACATAAAATAATTTGACAAAAGTTTTACCTACACTCACATGGGGTGGGCCCCATGCAAGACCCATGGTAATAGAAAATTGCCAAAAAAATTCCACACACCCCCCTATTGTGAGGTATCGACTGTGAACCCCCACCATGTATCCCAAGCCCTACTGTTCCAAAATATATAATTTCTACAAAATAGGGCAAACACTAGCTAAATAATCATTTTTCTCGTTTCCTTCGATTGAGTCTACCTTTACTAAATGTATAATATTTTTTTCATTCTCATTCTTCTACTCATTTTCAACCATACATTCTTTAATAAAATAATATTTTTTATCACACCAATAACTTTTCTTTATTTTACAACCACATATTCTCCATCACATCACTTAAAAAAATGTATTATCTCATTTTAATATGCACTAAACACTCTCATAATCAATTTATTTTACCACAAAATCAGTTGATGTTAATTTTGGTCTACACTCCGTCAGTGTATTTTACTGAATTTGAATGGGTATTAACCATCCCAAAAATTGAAATATATATATATTTTTTTTAAATTGTAGATCTCCTAATTTGAGAGAGGGCAATAAGGAAACCGAACGAATCAATGACACAAAAATAAATAAATAATACTAAAAGTTTGGTTACCTCCTCCAACTTTTAAAAATAATTTAGATTTGTCAAGAAAAAAATGAGCCGGCTCGACTCGACTCAAGCCCGACTTGTTAAGCTTGGGTCGAACCTGAACTTTTTGGCTGAGCTTTTGCTCAGCTCGACCCGGACTTGAGCTCTTTGAGTTTCTGCTCACGACTCGATTCGACTCGTTAACACCCTAGATAAATCATAAATTTTTGAAGTTGTAAAGTAATAAAAATAGTGGTAAATAAATGGACATTAATTAAGGTACTACAAAATTGTATCTAAAATTAATATTTAACTTTATAATTAAACTATAAAAAAATTATAATGTTTCCAAAACATGCGATTAGAATAAATTTTTCGACGGCACTCAACTACAATATTTTTTTTCCAATAATACTAAACAATATAACAAAAAGAACTAAAATATTGTATATTATCTTGTTTATTTCATTCTCTAATGCTTGCAATTTTAAGATGTAGTTATAGTAATAATTTAAAGGATGGGTGGACACGATCCAATTTGGTCCGATTTTCACTGCAATATTGTGCAGATGAAATTATTAATTCCATCTTAAAATAAGAATTAAATTGAACTATGGAAATATTGAGTAGTGTAAGTGACAAAACAACGAAAAGCAGGTGGTTACATTATCAAAGGCTATGAAAAGCATTAAAAAGAATTAACGTCATCATCCATCCATCAAATGTAAATTGAAACATGTACTCAATTCTCATCCAACAATTTTAGTTTGAATAACGTTATTTATCATCATTGATTTTTAACATTAGTGTAGATAACAGCATTAGTGGCATTTAATTATAGGTTACAATAAATGAATCACATAAATTCACATTTAATTGAACTTATTACATATTTACTAGAAATCATTATTGATCTAATTTTTATTCAGTCCAGTTTCATAATTTTCGAAACCAAAACTTGTTTGTTTTCCAACATAAACAGAATCGAACTGATTGATTCATCTACTCTTCAGTCAGTTTTTTATTTTATTCAACCCTAATTTA
>CAIGRP010020187.1:0-10922 GCA_903798385.1 Fraxinus cuspidata
CCGCACTATCTCAGAAAGACCACAATGAGCTCTACTAGAAACACAGAAACTAATCCAAATGGACATACGCAAGAAATTACAACAAGAAGTGGAGTACAACTGCTTGAAATTACAGTAAAAAGACCAGTAGCTGAGACAAATAAAGTGCCTGTTTTAAATAAGGAGCAAGTGAAAGAATCTGAAAAGTCAACTGAGAAAAATTTGAAAGAGAATTCAGATACACCATAGGCTAAGGCAGTCATTCCTATCATAGAATATGAACCCCCCATTCCATTTCCTCAAGCATAAACATAAACTGGACAAACAATTCTCCAAGTTCATTGAAGTGTTCAAAAAGCTGCACATCAATATTCCATTCGCGGATGCTCTAGCACAAATGTCCAGTTACACAAAATTCATGAAAGAAATTCTCACTAAAAAGAGGAAGTTGGAGGATTATGAGACCGTGATGCTAATTGAGGAGTGCAATGCACTTCCACTGAATAAATTGCCCCCTAAGCTTAAGGATCCAGAGTGTTTTACCATACCTTGTAACATAGGTGATAAATATTTTGAACATACTTTATGCGATCTTGGCGCAAGTATAAACTTAATGACATTGTCTTTGTATAAAAAACTAGGAATTGGAGAGGCCAAAACAACCACCATATATTTGCAGCTAGTTGAATGACCCATAAAGCATCCAAGGTGGATTATTGAAGATGTCTACATTGTCGTCATCAATGAACAACCATTGCCATGATGTGCCATCATCATGATTGCAATCACCACCACTACCACCACCACAATCAACAACGACTATTCCTAAACATTAGCACCACCTCCATAGGCACTACACACCCAAAACCACCAAAAAAAACCAACAAAAAACCCATCATCACTACCATCAATGCAACTACACCACAAATTTAATAAAAAATGAAACACGCCTTCAGAGGTCTTAAAACTCAAATTCCAATTATAGCAAGTGGCGAGCTTGTACAGAGGTCTTATAAATGGAGGCATCGCTAGGAATTCTATACAGAAGAAGGATGTCCGCATGGTGAGAATTGCACTTTCCTTCATTATGAGCATTCTAGAGCCTGAGAAAGTATGACAATAAGTTTGGGAGGTGGTCGTTGTGAAGGCAGTGGCAGTGGTGGATCAAACTTGAAGCCATCAAACGGGAAAATAAGGATTTGTTACAAATGGGAGCTAACAGGGCAAGTGTTATTTTGTAATATAGCAGGCACTGCCATAATTATGATAACTATGAAACAGAGATGAAGAGAGGATGAATGGTGAAGGAACACTGATTTGTCTTCGATGTCTGGAGTGGGCATGAGGATGAATATAATGTGTTTATTCAATCAATCTGGGATATATTTTCATGATAAGACAGCCTGAGGATGAAAGTAATGTTGCTTTTGATAACCTGTTTGTAACAAAAGTTCTCTTGTAAGCTTTTATTGGTGGTAAGTTTTTCCATTTTGATCAAATCATATTTGTCATTGCTGCAGATCCTGCTCATAAAGCCATATAATATGATCTTGTGCAGTTAAAGAATGCTTCTAACTGGAGATTCAATCTACTGTAATCATTATGTGGAAATTAAGGGTAAAATAGAATTAATCTACTGATTGAATTACCCCAGACTCTTAACCACTTGATGAATAAATTGCTTTTGGAATATTTAGAAAGTCACAATTTGTCAACGTGCCAAAACTCTTTTTTGGCTTCAGTTACCTCTTGCTCTTAACCACTTGATAAATACATTGGTTAACAAGTCACAGAATGACCCCGCAGCCAGCTACTACACCTGAGATTGATGAGGCGTCCATGTTGAGTAGAATCTCTTCAAAAGGAAAATCAGTGCCTGGAGGAGAGAAAAAGAATCCATTGGTCAGACAAATTATTGAATATTGTATAGCGATAGTTTTCGTGTAGCAATTTACATTTACTTACTTAGCAAATGCTCGACTTTTTGTGTATGAATATCAGGTTTAGGAAAGGATGCCAAGACATTGATCAAGTAATTGAACATATCGAAAGACTGGGAGGGTCCCAAGTCTCCAAGGGGACTAGCTGTAAAGTTATGGGAGAAGTTAGCTAAGCACGTAGGCCCAAAATGTAGCCCCCGTTTTATCCAATAGCCCCTATTGAATTATTGGTTATTAGATTGCAGCAAAGCAGTTCCTGTTTCTTGTAACTTTCTATATAGAGCAAGTCTGTAACTTTCTTGTATTTAACCTTGTTAATTTTCTAACTGTCCCTTTTTAGCTCAAGTATGGTTTTTTTTTCTTTTTAATGAAAAAAAATATAAAAATTATTATGTAGAATAAGTATTTAGGAAAGAAATGAAAAAAGAAATCGTTTAGTTTTGGTTGGACAACATGTGCGATGAGGCCTCTGGTTCAAGTCTAGTTGATTCATTGTTGTAATGTGTTTATTTCTATAACAAATGATGAATTGTAGAATAGAGTTGCTGTTGAATGCAAATGTAGAATAGAGTTACTTGTATATCTTTTTATGAAATCTCAGTTGAAACTAAAGTTTGTTGTTTGATATAATATTTTAAGTGACCTTTTGCCAGCAAAGATAGCCTTGGTAGAGGTGGAGCGGTAGTGGTTGAATTTACATAAAATGATACATTTTAAGGTCTTGGTTGATATTTATCATTTTTTTTTTAGGTTTTGTCACTTTTTTTTTGAATTTACAACACTTTTTTTGGTGTGTCACTTTTTTAGAATAGTGTTTGTTACATTTTTTTTTTTAATTTTCTTCCACTTTGTTTTTGTTAGTTATTTTTAAAAAATTTCGGTCACGTTTTTGAGTTACAAACATCTTTTTAGTAAAAATGACGGTGACAATGAATTGATTTAAAAATATTTGACGTTTTGATTAATATTTTATCGGTGAACTCACTTAAATATACTTGATAGTAAGCGGAGAAAGCGGGGACTATAGTTGTGTTATTTTTCTGTCACTTTATTGAATAGATCCAACGTATTAATTGATGTTTTGTCCCTTTTTTGTGTGTGTTACTTTTTTTTAGTGTTTGACACGTTTTTGAATTTCTATCATTTTTTTAATTGTTTGATACTTTCCGTTACTTACTTGAAATTTTTGTTACTTTTTGAGAGAAAAATATCATTTTTTAATAAAAGTAACATACAAATAAAAAAGTGAGTCACTTTTTTTAAAAAAAAAAAATCGACAATTAATTTTAAGCAGTATTTTTTGCTTCAAAAATACTTTTTAACATGATTTTTTTCAAAACGCTCTTAATTTTATGGGTATTTTGTAAGTTTTTTTTGGGGTCAATGTTTGGATTGATTTGTAAAACATTGATGATTTTGTGGTCAATTTCAAATAAAATACAAAAAGAAATTTATGTGAAAGGAAAAAGAAAATTCAAATATAGCAAGAGATCTACTGGCTTTTAATACACGATTTGCACTCGTTGACAATCTGAGATCTCTTAACACGGAAAATTCCACAGTCCATTCAACCCAATCACGTGTACCGATTAAAATAATCGCCATACATCCTCAAATTCACCGTCCACTCTGAACGAAAACAAGTTAATTGAATTCGAAACCATATTTTCTCTCTGAAACAGAAATGGATTTGGTGGAGAAAGCGAAGAATTTCGTAGCTGAAAAGGTTGCTAACATGGAAAAACCCGAAGCAACCATAACGGATGTGGATCTGAAGAATGTCGGCATGAGCGGCATTATCTATTTGGCTAAGGTTTCTGTTAGCAATCCGTACAGTGTTCCTATTCCGATCGGAGAAATTAAATATACTCTCAAAAGTGTCGACAGGTTTCGATTTATTTCCTTTTGATCCTTAATCTGTGCATAAATTTCATCTGTTTTTCTTTTATGTATACGTACACTTATATGTATCGTCTGCGATCAGATCATTAAGCATGTACTTGTCTATGCGTGTTTTCGTCACAAAATTTAATAGATACATAGCTACATTTTTAAGATTAAAGAAAACTATTTTATGATCTTGACCCGTGTTTGGTATAATTAAAAATTAGGTTTCCAGTTATTTTGATAAAAGTTGATAAGATGTATTATTGAAAAGTTAATAAACTGGGTGATCTTTTGATTTGGAGAAGAAACCCATCGGCGAAAATCTCGCATATTTGGCCCTGCTTAAAAGTCGAATTTTTCGGACTTTTTTGGGTAGTGTGCACTAGTTTCTTGCCTTTTCGTACAGTATGAAGAGCGTATACTACCCAAGAAAGCCAGAATAAGTTGGCTTTTGAGCAATTGTTAGTCATGTTATGTGAATGTTTTGAGTCTTGTTTAATATTGTATACCAAACAGATGGTAACTAATCTTGTTGGATAATCGATATGAATAGGGTGATTGCTTCGGGCAATATTCCGGACCCGGGATCATTGAAGGGGGATGACAGTACCATGCTAGATGTGGAAATAAAGGTGCCACATAGTGTGTTGGTAAATCTAATAAGGGACATTGGTGCAGATTGGGATATTGATTACCAACTGGATTTGGCTCTCATTATTGATCTCCCTGTCATAGGGAACATTACAATTCCTCTTTCTCAAAAGGGTGAGATGAAACTCCCTACTTTTGCCGATATGTTTAGGTCAAAAGACGTGTAAACCTATGGTCGGCCGAAATTATTAATATGTTGTTATGAATTTCTCGTGTTGGTTTTATGAAATTTGATGCATATTTTTATGCTTGAAAATGTTTTATAATCTTTGTTGTACTATATTGAACCTTCGATTCAAATAGAAGAGAAGGCAAGATAATACATCTTATTATAATTAATAAAGGATCTTTTGTCCTTTTGGTTTGGCTTTACGAATTTCTATACGGTTGATAATTTTGAGTATACGATGTGCCAAGTCAATTTTCTAGAGTGTTTGAAAAATCGGAGCTTGGTCAATCATTTTAATTGTGTTCACTCCATCATCTAACTACTTGTTCAATTGACGTCATCTAGTTGATAATTTTAAGTTTCTCTGGACAAGCACAATCTGATCAGATACTTCTCTTAGGGCTCGTTTGAAAGAGTTCTTGGACAAAGTCTTAATTAACCGATCATAAAAGAAGTGAAATAATGATCAACCACTACTACACGAGAAGATGCTCTATAAAAGATAACTCTTTTTTTCCTCCTATTCATCTTGTGATTTGTATAAACGTGGTGCCACACACACCCAAAATGATACAAAAACACTATCATACACCCAACCAAATACTCTTAGCTATCATTGCAGTCAAACAAGTTTAGATGTAACACCAATGTCAAACATATTCCAACAAAAATCACTCAAAAAATCGCCGATGGTAAATTCCTCCCCAAATGAGAAGACTATTTGGTAATTTAATGGATCTTCAAGAAAAGACAATTTCTCCGCAAATGAAAAGGAGAAAATATGCTATATACCAAAAGACCAAACCTTGAAGCTCACAATAGGCACAAATCCTAGAACATGGACAACTTGCAGATTCCACTTGCCAAGGGGTGGTTCAAATGAAAAGGAGGAAACTTCATTGGAACTTTTGACCAAACTATTTGAAAAACTTCAATTAAGAGTCGCACGTTATTTTGGACTTTTTGTGGGCTTCAACTAAGAGTTAACTAAATACTCAATTACAACTACAATATTTTCATAACATTTCGTGTCTTACAATTTCAAAAAATAGTATTTTCTACTTCTTGTCGTGTTGTGACACATTTTATTTCACACGTCCATTTCCTTACAACACAGATGGAGATTTTAGATGAAAATCGGCATCGAAGATGATGGAACCCAATTAATGAAAAGTCGGGGACAATAATAACATGACAAAAAGAAATTATTTCTTTGATCTTGTTAATATTTCAGTCTAAGTCCATATTTGACACACATTCTTTCAAAATATATTCTTTCAGAACTCATTTTTCAATAACATAATATTTACATCATATCGATAATTTTTCTTTACTTTTTGATCACATATTTTTCATCGTATTACTATTTAAAATACATTATTTCCTCAATATTATCCATCAAACACACCCTAATTATCTATTGTATTAATTAAGCCCTTGTTTGAACCTCATTTATTCCATTAAAATGTATTCTTGAACAGTGATTTGACCAACTACAATCACATATTTCTTCAATAAAATAATATTACATGCAAATTTAAAATTTTTCCTTATTTTTTAACCACACAAAATGGGGCTCCAACAGGCAAGCCATAAGCAAAATTAACAAATTATTGAAATTTGAATATAAAGTGGTCAATGCATGCTGAGGTGAGGCCCGTGATGGTCCATTCGTAATGTTCGAAGTAAAGACGGGAATAATAGAAAAAGTGCAAAAATGATTTTTGTTTGAAAATCTGTGTTTGACTTTGACAAATAAAAAACAAACAAAATCGTGTTTTACTACAAAACAAGAATAACAACAAATCTGTCTGTTTCTTCCTGAAAATTGGAACTTTGTTACCTTTCGAGACTTGAGCTTTCTATTCATATTTTTGCATGTTTTTATATTGTTTGGAATTTCTCTGTTAATTCGAAATATATTAGGTCGTGGCAAAGCGATCTATCAAGAGAAAATCAATGCTAAACTTGTTAGTGCATCTGAATTCTTAATACTCCATAGGCTAGTTGTAAGAACAAATGATTATTCTAGACTTAAATCCAAATATTTAACGGGGATTTTCAAATTTCGCGAAACAGATTGAGATACGATGAGATGTGAGTGTCTTTTTCAATCTATCAATTTAGTTGCACGTGTTTGTTTAACGGTCAAAACGATGAAGAAAAGCATTATTCAAAAGATGGACTTCAGACGTAACTGTCGAGAATACTAAGTTAAGAAATTATGATCGTAGACCAAAATTATAATTATAACTCATTCTTTCCAATTAAAGTTTGACTTTCACCTTCAATTTAGATGGAAGTGTCTCAAGAAAAAATTAATGTACAATCGGAGTAAAAGTTTAAGAACTTTAGACTTGATTGCATGAGTGGATATTTGAAATTCTAACTCCGTCCCGACTTGCTTGCACAAATTTCATTTAATAGAGATCTCTTTGCAAGTTTTTATTATAATAAAATGAATTAATTCGAAACCTACCCAAAAAAAAATAAATTATTATTCACAAAAAATAAGTCCAAATCCCAAAAATTACAAGTTTGAATCATCGTCACTATCATCCCCATGTCGAGACATTAATGACTTGCTCTGTTTTCCAAACCACAGTATTTAATGTAGCAGCTCGGCACCCCAGCCCAGCCCACCCTACCCTACACACCCTCCTTTTCCTCTTAATCAAATGGCCGTGTTCACCATCCCCTTTCTTCCCCTTCTCTCCCAATGTCCACCCCCAACTCCTCCGTGCTCCGCCCTCCACCGCCCTTAACCACCACCAAAAACCCATATTCCCAAAATCTCAGTTCAATCGGGTTCGGCTACGCCATTGCCATAGCCCTCGGGTTCCTCGTCCTCTTCTCCAGCATCCTCCTTGCCTCCTACATCTGCTGCCGCTCCGCCGCCGCCCGTCGCCGCCGTAATCTCCAACGAACTACCAACCCCGAAAACCCTAATGAAAACAGTGTCTACCTCCCTCGAATAATCTTCGTGGCCGAGGATGACGACGAGAATTCTTCCCAAAACGTCATTGGGCTCGATCAAGCTGTCATTAATTCGTATCCGAAGTTTGTCTTCTCCAAGAAAAACGGAATTACCGACGTCGATACCGTGTGCGCCATATGCTTGTGCGAGTACAAGGAATCGGAGATGTTAAGGATGTTGCCCGATTGTAAGCATTATTTTCATGTGACATGTGTTGATGCCTGGTTGAAGCTTAATTCATCATGCCCCGTTTGCCGGAATTCGCCGTTACCGACGCCGCTCTCAACGCCGTTGCAAGAGGTGGTACCGCTATCTCAGTACTCCGATGGCCGGAGGAGGACGTGATGGAAATGGGAAGTGGTAAATTTGGTTATTTTTCGTAACTTCAGGGGTTGGTGTGAAAATGTAAAGAAGTTTTGGGGTAGTTGGCATTAATAGACTTTTCATTTTATTTTGAATATGTTGAAATGTGATTTCTAATTAGGAAGATTATTCTAAATATGGATAATTGGAGAAGTTAATGAAATTACAAATATTCACGAATTAATACATGACCAATGTCTCTTATTGGTGCTTTAATTTAGTTAATTTGGAGTGATTTTTGCTAATTGCTTTGTTTAACTTAAATACTAAAATTGATTAGGGTTAAATCAATCAATAATTATCTAACTTATACTTAATGTCACAATAATCACCCAATTTCATATAACCTTTCATCATGACCATTATTATTTTCTCTATTTTTCACTAATTTTAAAAGGGATGAGACTGTAACTTTACATTATATATATGATAATTTTTTTAAAAATAATAAAAAACTTATTTTAAAAAAATAAAATAAAACATTATTTAAAAAAAATAATACTTAAAAAAAAATTATTTTTAAAAATTCATTTTTAAAGTAAAATAAAAATTATTTTTTTTAAAATGTTACTTAGAAAAAAAAATAAAACACAAAGTTATTTAAAAAAAGTTCCTTAAAAAATAAAATAAAATTTAAATTTATTTAAATAAAAACTTATTTTAAAAAAACGTTAATTAGAAAAATAAAATAAAATAATTTTTAAAAAAAAAACTTTTCAATTTTTTTTAGACCTTATTTTTGTTTTTAAATTTATTTTATGTATATAATGCAAAGCCACTATTTTACCATTTTTAAAATTAGTGAAAATTATAAAAAGAAGTTGGGTGGCTATGGTGAAACATTATATGAAATTGATAGTCATTATGAAATAAAATAAAATAAATCAACTATAAAGTTGGGTGGCTATTGATTGATTTAACTATCTATTATAGTGTTACATGTCACCTAGTACTTAGCATAAACTAAGTACCGGTGCTTAGAATTAAATAACTTCTTGAAAGTCACGTGCAATTTTAATAACTACACCGACATGTTTAATGGGATACTAAACACGATTCAAGAACTAATGACATCCTGGCTAGAAAGTAATGGCACCGGTGGACTTAAAATTAGGTCAAAGAAGGCTCGAGAAGAAACCCACACCTCAGAATCAAGGCTTAAGAAGAAGCTCAAACAAAAGGTCCACACTTCGCATGATAAAAAATTGAACCCAAATTATAGGTAAAGATGACGAATTGATACTTCATCCAAAGCGCGATGTGTATGCAGAAGCTCCATCGTCGAAGCGAAGTTTCACCTACTGCAAAACAACAAAAGAGACGTGATCCACCGTTTCATTCGAGGCACTATATAAGTGGCTGAAACCCTAAAACCAAAACACTACGTAAATGGCTGAAACCCTATGTAAGTGGTTTGTAAATGGCTGAAACCCTATGTAAGTGGTTGAAACCCTGAAATCGAAGTACTATGTAATTGGCTAAAGCTTACATTACCGAAGCGGAAGCCTCCTAACCATAAATGAGCATCTTTCACATTTACTTCTCCCAAGAGATCTTCTACGTAAAGATCTTATGTGAATGATTAACGTGACCATTGTTGTAGCAAAAAAATGTCAAGTCTTGTAAGCATACTAATAGGTATCAGACCTAGGCCCTAGAGTGGTTACCTTTTCAGAGTGCATTAAATGATGCATGACCTAGTATGTGTAATATGATGCCTAAGATGGAATGCTTCGAATAAGGAGCTGAAGCCACGCGCCTCTTCATCCAACGGCTACCACTTCATTTCTACTACTATAAAAGATCACAACTCATGTCATTCGAAAGGTAATGCAACTCTTTACACTTGAAATCACAACCGATTTTCTCTCTTACTTATTCCATATTTATTTATTTGTTTGAGTTTAGTATGTTTTTACTTTGGTTGTGTTGTTTATGATTGTTTATTTATATGCAATCATCTTTGATCATATTGCTGGCACTTGAATATTTTTGTCTCGTGTCGTAAAGCATTTCACACGTCCATAAACATCATCATTTTTTGTCCAATCTCCGATCAAAACATATTGAAATTTGTTTGTGTGGAAGCAAGTGGACCTGACATCTGTTGTCCACGTAACCATTACAAAAAATGGGTCAACAAATTGATAGTGAATCAAAAAAGTCACTTACATACGACTTAGGACCACAGTAAATTCTNAAAATTGAGTGGAAAGCGTCTATGAGTCGAGGTATAGATTATTGCAATTTGTAGAAGGGATCCTTCATTGTTTAGGTTGACATTAATGGGATGTAAACTTGTATCCACTTCAAATTAAAGCAACCCGTACAACCGAATTGCACATTTCATGTACCGTAACAAGATAAATGATATAATGTAATTTTTTTCAAATGAAATGGAGAAAATGGATTAATGAAATCGGATTGAAATCACCCTTTTCTTTGTAAATCTTTCAACTTCAATCTCAGTTCACAAGGGACGAGTAAATTCTCTCCATCCAATTTCCCTCTTTGCTAGTTAGTATCAAAATATTTTTCTGGTCGGAAAATTTATTGTTCACGTTTCACATTCAATATAAATCAATTTTTCTGGTCGGAAAATTTATTGTTCACGTTTCACATTCCATATAAATCATGAAATTTTACAAGACTAGTGCTGCTTGAATTGTTACATGTTGACCTTGAAAATTCTCCTTCTCATGTCAATTGTACGTTTAGTAACCCTATTTATCTCTATAAAATAGTCGAGCATGGCAAAATTATACAGCTTAGCAAAGAAGAAAAACGAAAGATTTGGTGGGAGGTGGCGCTATAATGTTTAATTTAGTCGCACGATTATGTTCACAAGGGTATATATCGACACAGTTTGGTCGAGGTTCAGATTTTTCATACCTTCGCGTCGTTCCTCGGGTTGGGTCAAGTTTTCCTCTAATCAAAACCTTGAATACTATACTAA